>WYDI02042397.1:0-13611 GCA_009867235.2 Psittacus erithacus
GTAACAATACTACTCTCATTTTACTCTCTCAAAACTCAAGGAATCTGAGAATACCAGGAAAATCAAAGGGAGAAAATGGATGCAGACATATTCTGCAGGAAACCACTACAAAATGGACCAAATATCTAGTTGCTGTAACTCCTGTATTCCCTGCACAGAAGAAAGCAAAGAACGCTCGCGTGAGAACCTGTATCTTCAAATACTGCCAAGCAATTCCAGACATTGTGATGATGACACTTGAGACAAAGGTACTGTTTTGTTTGTTACTCACCAGTTCCGTGTGAACTTTAAGATGTGCCTGGAGCTTGTATTTATCAGGAGTAGAGTAGTCACAATGTTCTGTGGGACACTTCAGCAAAATATTACTGTGTTTCTGAATGACGTGACGCTTAAGGCAGTTTTTGGTGATGGAAGAGTAATTGCACTGGGAGCAGTAATATAAATGCTCTCGAGTATGCGTACGAACGTGCATGTCATAATGAACCTGGTACCAGAACAACTTGCCTGAAAATAAAATAAGACATGAAGAAAGTAAATTCTAAACAACTGCAATTGAAAATTCTAATACAGAACCAGTTTTCTTTCAGGGTAGAACACACTGCTTGAATCCTGTCCCTTCTGGTTTACTGAAAAGTTGTCCTAAAGTCACTCTGCTACTGAAAACCTATTTACAAAAAACACTTCTGTCCCGCAACAGCCTAACAACGGCAACTTTAATACAGATCAGTGATCTTTTTCCTTATGAGAAAGTCCTTTAAATCTGTTTTACTCTAGAAAGAATCTGAATGCAACTGTACATCAAAAGAGACTGTCAACATTTTTTTGTTAGTTCCTTTTGTGTTACTCCTTCTCTAAAAGCCTTTCTGACATAATGGCACCAACAAGCGTGCAGCAATTCATCTAATGTACAATGTCATGGTGTTTCAAAAACTTCTTTCAAACTTTGATTTCTCTCCTTTCTCAAGACTAAAGACTACAAGATTAATCCCAAATTATTTCTTTTCCTGTAAAGACAAAAGTTTTCAGTTAGAATACATGGGAATGGTGTATTCCTCTCTCTTTCATAAATTCAAGAAACCAAATATGATCAGAACAATCTTGACCTGATACTATGTAATGAAAATTTTCTGTTAAAAAAACATAGTTCAAAACAAGTCACAAAAATATACCAGTACACATGTATCTACTGTACAGAATGATTATTATTACACATAGAATCATAAAATAGTTAGGGTTGGAAAGGACCTTAAGATCATCTAGCACCAACCCCCCTGCCATAGGCAGGGACACCTCACATTACACATCCTCACATACTATATGAGAAAGAGTGAATTTTGTATTAAGCTGATAATGAAGTTTAAGCACTAAAACATGGACTGACTAATGCTTATCACATGCCTAATCTGCTGCGCTTGGCACCAGCGAAAGTTATGAGGTGCGAAGAGGCATGTGGACAGATGTGATCTAATTCTATCAAATTTCACATCAACACAAAACTGAGCATAACAAAGCAATTCTTTACTATGTTCCACCAGTGGGTTTTTGAGGAGATGGGTCATTTCATGCTATTTACACAGCAAAAAGTAAATCTCATTGGACTGCAGAGTCCACACTGAACTACAAAACTAATACTGCTGCAAAGATACACAAATACATCAATTACTAGTAACCAGGGAAGCAAGAAAAAGATGGCTCACTACATAACATTTTAAACCTCCAAATAAACATAAGTTTACTGCTCCTTACCACAGTATTCACATTCTAAGTCTCCATAAACCTTCCTTATCCTCTCACACAGCTCTGTGTTCATTTGTCGCTTCTGCAAACTATCCAAGATCTGCATAAAGGCAACAGCTCCACTCCCACTGTCTGGTGTAGCTGCATTAGAAGAGGCTGCCTGTGGACCGACAGCTGCATTCGCTGCTGGTGCTGGCAGGAGGCTTGTGGTTTCTGCTGCATTTTGAATTGGCACACTGCTTGTTTCTGATTCACTGGAAGGAACAGGCTGATTTCTCTCCTCAGAGTCTGAAAGGTTCTCAGTCACTGCATTATCCTGACTTGGAATTAAACTTTTGTCTTCAGACAGCAAAAGCTGAATTTCTTCACCCTGCTCATTTACTGAGCTGCTGGGATCAACTTCCTCTTCATTTGCAGGAGAACCTTTTAACTCATCAGGACCAGAAGTACCATTTTTCAGCAGCAAACAGTCTGATGCTACACAGGATTGAATGTCTGGGACTGCTACATCTGTTGTCTGACACAGTGTCTCTGTTACATTCTTCACCAAAGGATTTTCAAATGCTAAGGAAATGGTCGCATCAATTTCTGTGTCACCATTAGACTGACCATTATGGTTTACATCTGCAGCTGTTGATTCACCTTTACAATCAGATGGGCGTGGTGTGCTATCAGCATTGGTACTCATGACAGTCAACTCATCTCCACTTTGTGCTAGCTGTTCACCAAGGGCTTCTGGCTGGATATCACCTCCCGGCTCAAGCAGGCAGAAACTCTGATTGATAGAACTGTTAAAAACAGAAGCCTCCTGCAAATCTGCATGCACATCTTTGATGTGGGCACGGAGTCTTACAGAACTGACAAACTTCTTCAGGCACACGGAACACACATATACAAATGGATGCTTTCGAACATGAAGCTCAAGGGCTTGGTATTTAGTGGCTCCATGACCACAGAGCTCACAAGCAAAGGGTCTTTCATCACCATGAACAAGCATGTGACGATCTCGATCGAGTTCATTCTTGAATTTACGCTCACAAATATGGCAGTCATAAAGAAGCTGCCTTTTGCCCTCTCGTGTCATCAAGCAAAGCTCATCAAAAACATCTTTCACCTTTTTATCTTGAAGGTCATGTGTTTCCTTGATGTGCTTGATCAAGTTTTTCACATCTGAGTACTTCTTTTTGCAGAAGCGACAATGCTGCTTGATTTTCTTATGTACTCTTTCAATGTGGACTTTGAGGTGGCCTTTGCTGAGACAAGTGAATGAGCAGTAATCGCAGCTAAACTTCTCCCCCGTATGCTTCCGCATGTGAACATTAAGGTTGGCTTTGATTGCGCTGGCGTAAGTGCAGTACGAACATTTGTAAGGTTTTTCATTTGTATGGATCCTCAAATGTGCTTGGAGGGAATGTTTAAATTTGAACACTTTGTTACAGTATTCACATGTGAAAATCTTCAGTTGAGTTGGACCCAACCTAAAAAAACAACAAACCGGTTATGTTTACAGCACCAAAACTTTGTAACATGTCAAAATTACCCTAAATATTCATAATGCACAGAAAAGTTTGTTTTTAAAGGTATTCTCCACAGGCCTTTTAAATTCTACAACTTATGCACAGACAGGCCAAGAAAGTTGGGGCTGCTCAGTCTGGAGAAAAGAAGCTGCATGGAGACCTCATAGCAGCCTTCCATATCTAAGGGGCCTACAAGGATGCTGGGGAGGAACTCTTCATCAGAGACAGCTATAAGACAAGGGGTGATGGGTTTAAACTTAAACAGGGGAAGTTCAGGTTAGATATAAGGATGAAGTTCTTTACTGTGAAGGTGGTGAGGCACTGGAACAGGATGCCCAAAGAAGCGGCAAATGCTTCATTCCCAGCAGTGTCCAAGGCCAGGCTGGACACAGCCTTGGACAACATGGCCTAGAGTGAGGCATTCCTGCCCATGTCAGGAGGGTTGGAACTGGATGATGTTAAGGTCCTTTCCAACCCAAACCAGTCTATGATTCTATGATTATTTTTCAGTTGTTCCTTTATTTAAAAGGCTCAGAAAATACTTCTGTTTCACAAAAATGGATAGGGAAGCATCTCATTCACATTTTGCAGGAACACAAATATAAATACTTCAGAACTACCTGCTTGATTTCATTGCCTGTTCATACGGGGTTTGTTGAATGGCATATTCTTGATAACCTCTTCGTTGTGATGGGTCTTGAACTGCTGCCTCTGGAGCTGCAGGTTCACTTTCTTGGGGAGCAGCCTCAACAGGAACGATTTTTGTGGCTCCTAAAAGCAAGAACAAAAAAATGCTCATTAAAAATATCCTATTAAAATGTGTTATCTATAATACACAAACGCAAGGAAAAGATTAAACTTTGTAATCATTAGTTCAACTATTTTAGTTTCTGTTGTTAAATTCATGTGCGTAAAATGATAGATACACCTCCAGAAGCCACCAGTATTTACACCACAGATCTGCTGAAATAATAACCCACAACTGCTGGTTCTGGGGACTGTTTATGGTGCTTGATGCCTGCTATTATGTGATCCTATATCCAAATACTTCCACATTCTAAAAGCTGTAACTTTTCAAGATGAAATGTTAGTATCTTTGTTTCTGCTCCATATTACATCCTTTAAAACTTCATATAAGCTGTTCAATCAATTCCACAAATAAGGCTGGGGAAACGACACTGTTTAGTCTATTTAAAAGTCTGCACAACTTTTCCTTATACAGATCTTTTACTGCTTATATTTTGGGGCATACTGTCATCCTTCAGAATAAAAGAATATGTTCCATGTGCACTTCTCAATCACCACTAAAAGCAGAAGTAAAGGGGCTCTGCTGGACACAGTAAGATCAGATTCTGTCACTGAGAGTTTTACAGTTAGTTAAGGCAAAAATAAGCATATTTTGAGATGTGATTGAGTGGAGATTATTTACCTGGGTGTTCTTTATTTTCTGAACAGTGGCAGAAAAAACTTAATGTTGGTCATCTGTAGTGAGCACTGAAGGTACTGAAAATCCACGTAAATATTAATTTACACTAAAAAATTCCCACTTATGTCAATCAAACCAAGCACCCATTACTGACTGATCACCTCCTTTTTAACTTCTCATCTACCCATGTGTTCAATGGGAATGCTATTATCTTCAAAAGTTGAAATTATATATATTTGTGTATTTATGTACTTATCCATACATACATTACAATTGTTTCACAAGTACTATAGAAAAATCATTGAAAAAATCAAATGTTGCCTTCTGATCTTCTAAGTTTTCAGCCTATGTTACCAGAACACTGTAACTTCTATTCTTCCTGCCACTCCCTCTTATAAATGCCAGGCTGTCCAACAGTACTCCGTATGTCAAACTGCACTATAGTAGCCCAGTGAGACAGGAGCTTGTCATTACAGTACAGGAGATGCAGTTCAATCAGTGGGTTCAACATAAAGATGATAAAAAAGCCATTAGATACCAGACCAGTATTCCCATATGTCAATATTTTTAAAATAGAAGCAAATTCTTCTATATTTAGAATGACTTTGTTAAAAGAAAATAGATCCTGAACTGCTCTATAAGCATGGCTACCTCTTCCAGGCTTCTTATTTCCTAAATGTGAGACAAAGACTCATTAAATGCTCTGCACTAAATCTCCTCTGCGTCCTTCTGCCTTTCAGCATGCTTGACCACTTCCTGAAAAGACTGAACTGTTTAACAGTCTTTTATGCTACCAGGACAGAATATTAATCACCTAAATCAGCTGAAAAATAAAGCTTTAAAAAAGGTGAAAGCAGCTTTTAATATTTTTTATAGGTTAGCTCACCATGAGGTTAAACATTTTAACTTGGACAAAGAAATAGAAACTCAGATGGAATGAAGATTACTACCCTTTTCAGCAGAGTGGGACATTAGATTGGCTGTGCCAAATCAATCTCTAACTCCATGGGAACAGAGCTACCTGCTCAGAAGGGTAAGCTTTAATTTTCCTCACCATGCTTAATTCCATATTTGCTTTCAATCAATACAAGGTTAGCTTCTTTTCTCTAGCCCTCCACTAACCTATGTGCTTGTGATGCCAGCACAGGAGTTTACAAAGATGAAGAGGATCAGAAAAAGGACCTCTGACTAAGATCTACACCATATCTCTCCTCCTGCAAATGGCACAATGATCCAAAGGACAGGAATCTGTGGCCAGAGGCAGGAGGACTGCACTGCCCCTTTGACAGTCCTCTGTCCTTACTGACCCAGCTACTTTAAAATGGGTGGTCCCAATCCTCCTCCTTCCCCCCAAGAGACTCATTTTGTCACCACTTTCCCTCTTCCCACCTTTGAAACTCTAGTGGTCCCAACATGAGACGTTCCAGTTTGTAAAACTGGCAGTGAAAATACACGTGTATTTATTTTACCAGCTTTCTGAAGCAGTTTGCCACAAGTGCCAGTGCAAGAAAGAGAAACTGGGAAGAGACAAGCAGGAAACATCACACTCATGCCAGGGGAGCTTAAGTCTATTCACACATTTCATAAACCCATACCCATCATACCATGAGCTACAAGAAAGAAGTCAGCTTAAACACAGAAGACTGATCAGTTTAATGGAAACACCTTTCATCAGTTAAACCAAATCACTCCCAAAGTAGTAAACAAAATTACATTCTTCCACTTCTTCCTTGCTTCTCAAAAATCTCAATGGGAAAAGGAACCAAGTGTTCATAAATTACAGCACAGGGTACAGTACTAGGAGAATACAGCTGGCCTTTTATAAATAGTAGTTCTTCAGTGGAGATCAGGGAGAGAAAAACCTGCATAGTGTTGTAGCAGGAATTTATAGAAGAAAAAATTTTAACTCCTTTAGAAATTAAAAAATAATCAGAATGAAGTATTTAAATAATCTAAATATTTTGTGCTATTTTTATAAATATATGTATTTTGTATATCTCAGTGTCTAAGTGGAGATCAGTCACAAGCTGTATTCCTCACAGATCAGCATTTAGGACTGGCACTGCTCAAGAACTTTGCCAGTGATATGGAGAGCTGGACTGATGCACCCTCAGCAAGTTTGATACTGACACCAAGCTGTGTGGTGTGGTCAACATGCTGGAGGGAAAGGATGACATCCAGAGAGACCTGGACAGGCGAAAGAGATGGACCAATGCCAACCTCATGAACTTCAACAAGGACAAGTACAAAGCCTTACACCTGGGTCAGGGCAATCCCAGGCACAGCCACAGGTTGGGCAGAGAGGGAACTGAAAACAGCACTGAGGGGAAGGACTTGCAGGTGTGGGTTGAGAAAATGAACATGAGCTGGCTTCAGTGTGTGCTCGCAGCCCAGAAACCCAACCACATCCTGGGCTGCATCAAAAGGAGCGTGACCAGCAGGTCGAAGGAGGTGAACCTGCCCCTCTCCTCTGCTCTTGTAAGACCTCACTTTGAATATTGCGCACAGTTCTGAGGCCCTCAACACAAGAGGAATGTGTGCCTGCTCAAGCAAGTCCAGAAGAGACCACAAAAATGATCAGAGGGCTGAAGCACTTCTCCCAAGAAGAATGGCTGAGAGAGCTGGGGCTGTTCAGCCTGGAGAAGGCTCCAGGGAGACGTTCAAGCAGCCTTCCAATACCTAAAGGGGTGCTGCAGGAAAGCTGGAGAGGGGCTTTTTACAATGGCACGTAGTGACAGGACAAGGGATAATGGCTTTACGCTGAAAGAGGGGAGATTTAAATTAGATATAAGGCAGAAGTTCTTCCCTGTGAGGGTGGTGAGGCACTGGCACAGGTTGCCCAGAGAAGCTGTGGCTGCCCAGTCCCTGGCAGTGTTCAAGGCCAGGATGAATGGAGCTTGCAGCAACCTGTTCTAATGGAAAGTGTCCCTGCCTATGGCAGGGGGTTCGAACTTAATGAGCTTTAATGTCCCTTTCAACCCAAACCATTCTGTGATTCTGTAGCTGCAGGGATCCAGAGCACTGTCTTCATGAACATGCGTGACTGGTGTCAGATTAACTGCAGTACAGTTTTCCATACGCATCACAATACAGAATGAGAGTGAATAATTACAGTTATATGCACATCTAAAAATACTTTATTTTGAATGGCAAATACTTTTGTTCATAGCCTATGTTTAATAACCAGCAAGTAAACTCTGTCAAACATTTAATCTTCTGTGGTTGTTAAATGTATTTTATTTCCTATGTTTAAATTCTGTAATACTGCCAAAGCTTCTAAAACCAATTAGTTATTAATGATCAATTAGTTTGATTCAGAAGAGATTCCACTTCGAACATTTAAATTGTTGTTTTATGCGACTTCTGTAACACTTTAAAGGCTCCAGCTTCTCTGGGCAACCTGTGCCAGTGTCTCGCCACCCCCACAGTGAAGACTTTTTTTCCTCCTATCTAATCTAAATCTCCCCTCTCTCAGTTTCAAACCATCACCCCTTGTTGTATCCCTACCTGTCCATGTAAAAATTCCCTCTTCAGCTTTCTTATAGACCCCCTCTCATTACTGGAAGGCTGCAACAGGGTCTCCTTGGAGCCTTTTTGCCTCCAAGCTGAACACCACCAATACTCTCAGTCTGTCTTCATAGAAGAGAGTGCTCCAGCCCTTGGATCATCTTCATGGTCACGCTGAACTTCGCATCAACCAACACCCCCAAGTCCTTCTCCGTTCAGCCCTTATTTGTGTTTGGGATTTGCCCAACCCAGGTGCAGGACCTTGCATTGGCCTTGTAGAAGTGCATGTTATTTGCATGGGCCCACCTCTGAAGCCTGTCATGGTTTTTCAACACCTGCACAGGAAAAAAAGCCCTACCACTTTTATTCAAACTGTGTTTATTCTGAGAGTTAATGCAAGCTTTCACATTTCTAAAGCTGCACATCTATTACCTTTCATATGCCTTCCAAGTACACATTACGGAAAAGGAACATGGAGAAAAAAATATTTAAAAAAAAATAAAAAGATCAATGTTCTGGGAAGCTACAACCTAACTATTGTGTTTGAAGGGATTTTTAAAAGATCAGTTTAGTCATAATCTAGTGAAGGCATGATGTAGTGTCCCAGACCTAAATAGCGTATAGCAGAATTACAGCAAACTGTTAATGTAACACTCCTAAAAGCATCTCTCATTTAAGAAGGAAAATAAACAGCCTGAATATCTCCTCTATACCGTGGATAAAATACAACTAATTCTTGAAGCCTTCTCTATGTTTCTAATTGACAGAATGCTTATCTGACATCCTCAAAAGGATTTTACAGGACTGGACGCAGAGACAGATGTTTCCATGCATCTAATAAATAACACATTTTAGCTGTTCCGAGAGCTGTAAGCAAAACACATACTCAGGAATGTTGGGCAATAACAAAATGGAGAACAATAAAGCTACAAAGCTGAAAACAATGCACAGAAGTTTTTAAAAGGGATTCTGTCAGTCAGGTGAGTGAATGGTTTATATAAAGTGGCAAACGCATGTCTACTGCTAAAATAAATAGTTCGAACTGATTTCAAAATTCTTGGATGAAAAGGCACTACAGGAATTTATGGATGAAGAATCCTTCAGTAATTATATAGGAACTTTACTTGGTTTTCAAATATGTACACACACTTTCTGTCAAACTATTTGTATGCATGAATATTAACATTACAAATAGTATACTGTAGTTATATACTGTGTTTTCATAAACAAATTTACATTTAGCATAAATATACACACAAATCAGGAGCTGTAAAAAAGATTTTACAGGAGAAAAATACTTTCCTGATCTCTTGTCACCGTTTATTCATTTTCTTCTTTAAAACTATTCACACACTATGTAAGTGATGTTAATGCAGATAACTACACATAGGTATGACAAATGATGGACCTCGGAAGAAATGTGATGTTAGTTTTAAAATGCTGTAGCTGCCAGATGCAGAGATTCTGAATCAAGGTAATCAAATAACACTAAATATCTTTCACATAATAATCATCCCGAGCAGTTCAGTCTTAGACCAGTGACTAATTTTATACAGTGCCAGCACAGACAAAACTACATCTGATTATACAACTTAATTCTGGTTACCTGGAATAGCTTCATGGGCTGTCAAAACCACACTTATAATAGGATTTTTAGCTCCTGAAACCTGCTCTGTCTCCTTAGTTAATGGAGTTTTCTCCGTTTTCTGAGCTCTGGGCCTCTTTGGAGTTTTCTCTCTCTCGTCTTCCTTCCTGTCAAGGTCAACGTCAGAATCATTACCTAAAGAGCAAACATCAGAAAGAATGTAACCATGTACAAAAGAAATAAATGCAGGTAACACAGTCACCAACGCTGCAAGAAAGAATTAGGAGAAAGTTAATACCACTGTAGAAAGAAATATATGTTATCAAAACAAGAGGTGCTGCATGAGTCCCTAAAGGGGAACTTCTTTCACCTCAATTTAAGAAAACAAGTGTGATACTTATACAAACAGAGAAAATACGCAAAATAAAGACAAACACCCCAGAATTGTAAAACTGGACTCTCAAAAACATTTCTGGTTTTAAATTACTTTGCTGTTACTGTGGGGTTTTGTAAAAAATTCTACAAACTGTGTAAAATTACTTATGATTTCACCATTAATGAACAAATTATTTTTCCCCTTTCTCCATGTAACTGTCCTGATGACTTCAGAATTATTTGTCCTAGCACTGGATTCATTACCTATCTTATTTAATGAAAAGTCACCCAACAGTTTCTTTTGATTATGCTTTTTTCCCCCCACACTATTACCGTGAATCAATACCCAGAAACATACTTTCTCAGTGTTGCTGCAATAGTTAAGGTTCAAAACAATTCTTTGTTCAGTCTAACTCCTGACATGTAGAAGTGCAAGCCTTCAAAATGAAGAGCTACATCACTCCTGTTGCTATTCAAAATCATAGAATCACAGAATGGTTTGGGCTGGAAGGGACCATAGAGACCATCCAGTTCCAACGCCCTGCCATAGGCAGGGACACCTTCCACTAAACCAGGCTGCTCAAAGCCACAGCCACGTCCAGCCTGGGCTTGAACACTGCCAGGGATGGGGCATGAATGCCTTCAGCTTCTTAAATGGGATAACATTTGCACCTACTAACTAGAAAGCAATGCAATAGTTGTATTTAAAACACTCATCTGAAATAAGAATGAATAATCGTAAGTTGTTTCTTGAAGCTAATTTTTCCTTAAAGCAAATGTTTATATATAAAGAACTTGTAGTATAAAGAATAAATACAGGGGGCTGAAAGTTTATACCAACAACATTTCTTTATATTAGATGAAGTGGTAGAAAATCCAGGCGAGAGAAACCAAACCTTTCAAAGTAAGGCATTATGCAAACATCCCAAAGGTAACGAGTATGGAAAGCAAAAACTGATGGAAGACAGTTAAAAAGGAACACAGTGAATTTCTTTTCTTTCTCTCCCTACTTCCTCCCCTCCCCTGAATCTAAAGCAGGTGACACAATCTCCAAGATAAGTTATTCAATGTATATTCATACTGTGCGGTAGCTGTTCCACTGAGATAGGGAAACTACACAAATAAAACCCAGGAACAGCAGAACTGTAGTATGTCTAGAGTTGTTTATGACATACAAATAGCAAGAGCAGGGGAAAGAGATGCTACATGGAATCAGCTGTGTTTTAAATTTCAGTAATACTTTCTAAATATTCAGCTGAGATTCAAACAAGTCTGTCCCACATAGCCTTCTTAGTGTTAGCACTGACTACATAACTACCACCTGAATAAACTGCAAGCTTTGTACTAGATAGAAAACCAGAAGGAAACAAGGTGCGTAGGTCAGGCAGTCATAGGCAGAAATGTGCAGTGACAACTCACAGCGACTTGATGTTAATCTGTAAATCTGAAATTCACATTTACAATACCTACAATGAGCAACAATCACACACAAAATGAATTCAAACACACTCAGCGAACCAACTTTCTATGGAGTTGAGGTTTTTACCCCAGCTTCCAGTTTCCAGGTTACAGAAAACATGCTCTGCCCCTGTTCTTCAGTGCTAATGGTTTCTTCAATTTTATTAGATAACTTCTTTGATAGATGCCTCTTCTCAACTACCTTTTTCTCTGTAAATTTCTAAGATTTTGGAAAATATTGCTGCTTTATAAAGGGTCTCATTATGTCCCCATTTAACTCCTTAATAATGTTGTAAATTATTGATGTTGAAGCCACATAATTCTAAACCTGACATTTCTCTGCCACACTTCAAAGGGATATTTGAATATAAAGACATATTTAGATACAAATATAAAGACATATAAGGGCACTGCTTGTGCAGCATTTTCTTTTGGTGTGATGAACAGGGGTGGGAGGAAACAAACACAATTTTCCACATTTCCTTCATGAAACAGCCTCTGTTAGTTTATTATCAACAAGAAAATGAATTTCACAGCAGGACCAGGCCATCAACAGAAGAAATAAGTCTCATAAAGAATCAGAATACAAAGAGAACATGAAGCTGCTTATTAAATTGTGTTTCCCTAAGGCTGCATCACATACTGTTAAACAACAAATACAAAGATTAATCGGGCTAATTACTCTGCTTTTGTTTAGTGGACAGTGAGAGCTAGTGACAGTATGGGGGGAGGAAGGGGGAGAAGATTTGATATACCTGTGGACAAGACTTAAATCATTTTCTGTATGTTTTAGATAAAAGAAATCCAATACTACAGATTGAAAGGAAAGCCATGATGAAGACAACAGAATATTCTTCATTTGGCTTGGGATCACGTATTAAATTCCTAGTAGGCATATGAATAGAACCCAAGCCCTCTACTCTTAAATCCCTTTCTAACCATTAAGAAGTAAGAGTCAGTTTAATGAGGAAATAAAGTGGTTGAAAACAAATGACAAAACCATTTTATTGCCTTTTTATGCTTTTCATGTTAACTTGTAACTCTATTCACTTTTGAATATTGGAATTCTGCTAAAAACAGAAAAGAAAGAAAAGGACAAACCCCAGACTTCATTCTGTCAGTGATCCACACTAATGCATAACTACTACCACAGCAGTAAGCTAACAAATGTTTCATCCTGGTTTTCTTTCCTAATGTGCCTCTATCAGGCAGATCAGTTTGCTAATTCCTTCAGCTCAACCAAGGGTAAAAGCTGTGAAAAAGAACAGATATGTTACAATAACTAGATTTGACTGATTCCCTGCTTTCAAAACACAACTCCAAAAACGCTATTTAAAATAACATATAAAATTGCAATATAACAGTATTTCTTTACTGAAGAAGTTGCTATTTCAGATGCACAGAAATCTTGTGCACAGGTGCCAAGTGCTAAATATTAAGATGATGGTCATGTGAAAATATATGAAGAAACCCAAAGCTAGTGAGTACTACAAACAAAGGTCTGAATCTCAACTTCCATCATCTCAGTATGAGCTCAGAACATCCAGCAAGTAACAGGAATACTACACTAAGTGTCTGCAAAGATGAGAGGAAGGTATTGAGTGCCACGCAAAGTCCATTAACACAGAAAAGCCCACACAGATGTTGATCAAAACCAGGCAAGTGATAAAATACAACCAATTTGCTGATCATACATCTTCAACTAGCTCTGAACATGTTTGTGTATAATCATCCTCAAAACTTTTTTATATGGAAAAAAACCTCAGTTGTCTCCTTACTATATGAGGCTGGAACTAGACAAAATCATAGAACAGCTAGGGTTGGAAAAGACCTTAAGATCATCCAGTTCCAAAATCTCTGCCATGGGCAGGGACACCTCACACTAAACTATGCCACCCAAGGCTCTCTCCAACCTGGCCTTGAACACCACCAGGGATGGAGCATTCAAAACTTCCTTGGGCAACCCATTCCAGTGCCTCACCACCCTCACAGTAAAGAACTTCTTC
>WYDI02042399.1:10378-28623 GCA_009867235.2 Psittacus erithacus
AGGGAAGAGCTTCTGCCTAAGAGCTCATCTCAGTCTCCCCTCTGTCAGGTTAAAGCCATTCCCCTTGGCCTGTCCCTACAGGCCCCTGTAGAAATTCCATCTCCGTATTTCCAATCTGACACTAACAGCTATGGGCACCAAAGGGTGTTAGCGGGGACATCACGCTGAGGCCCCAGCACCAGACTGTCTCACTCTCAGCTCTTGCAGGTGCACCCTTAGCAGAGAGCTCCGTGCTTGAGCTGTCACTCCTTGAAGGATTTCTTTTTCCCAGCAGCTACACAGCTAAGCTGTTTGTGACGCTGATGCGATGCCTGTGATAAGTACCCAGCAGTCTCCTCCGGAACGGTCTCAAGGTGGTAATTCCCTTCACCTCAGCCACCAAACAACCATCAGATAATTGTGAATTTGGAGTGGAACTAAATAAGCTGTGCATAGCTGCGAGGCTTCATTGCCAGCTCCTAATCCTCTTAAATTATCGAGTCGCCCTGTAAACTATTAGCTAAGTATTTTGAAGAAGAGCCTCTGCTGTGTGTAGCCTCCTGTAACTCTACAGACTTCAGGCAGGATCTAACTCAGTAAATTGAGAGATAACGCACCTAAAGTGCATGCTTGAAACTTGGAGACCCCAGCAGCCCATTGCCGCAGCACTGCAAAGCCAGATGCTTTCATGGAACTGGAAAAGCTCAGTGGTTTGCACAGATTATTTCTGTGCGCAGGTGTCTTCTAAAGATACTGTCTCTACTTTATGAGCATATAAAGCAGCTCTGATCCACAGCAATAAGAAATCTTCTGTAGTCATGTTCTGCAGGAGTTGGCCATTCATAAAGGATTTTATTCAGAGCTTTTGCACATGAATGCCATCGTGTTGGAGCTGGTCAAATTATCCACTGAAAATGATTTCTGCAAATGATTTAAGCTCCTTTAGCAGCTTTCTCTCTGCCAGACTATCTGCAAGCAGATCATGGGTTTTATTAAAGCGTTGATTACTTGCAGTTTCGCAACTGTTCAAACTATAGTCACTGCAGCCAAATTTAAATGCTGCTGCATCCACAAATGGCTTGCAATGAGTAAGAGCTATTTCTGAGTTACTACTCATGCTGTACAGGTGGTCATCCATGTTGCTCGGCCTTGTTTCTGCTGCTGGGATGGAGGGGAGGGCCATGCGACAAGGAAAGAATCCCTTTTTATTCCACAAATATCTGGAGGCATGTGGAAGTGCTCAGCTAATCCATTGTATGAGTAATAAATAGAAGCTGTTCAAAAGATCTTCAAGTACACTTCCAGGAGGAATACTCCCAGCTACTTAACAGCACTGGTATCTCTGAAGCTCATTTATCCCCACTAATATTCTTGAAATAAACACTCAAGTGCTCATGAATAAACGCACCCTTTCTGACTGATGTGAATCCATTCGTGGCTATACATTATTCCAACTGAATACTGTAATTCACTCTAATTTATACAAGGATGAGGAAATTGGTGGAGGAAATAATGAGATTGGAGGCAATGCAAGCACTGTCAGCAGTCTCATAAAAGGCCTTTGTAACATCTTCAGGCTAGAAACCATTCTCTGAGGCCGAGCTGCCCGGGGCTGACACAAGGCTGAAGCCATGCTGGTGGCTGTGTCTGTTACATTGTGAGGGTCATTAGTGCTTACAGACATAGATGTTGATGATGAACCAAACTGGTGGCAGTCAAGCTGGGCAACAGGAGGTGGCATCTCATGGCATACGCTTCTGGGGATACCTTCATATCCCTCTAGGAGCTGTGGGTGCCTATGGGTGGCATAATACAGCTTCCTTTGCAGTGTTCAGTAAGCATCCGGTGCCAAGCCTGTGTCCTGCTGCATTCCTGGTCTATGTGACTGCAGGGTAACCCCACTGCTGCAATATGGCAAAGTGAAATCACCCTGTTTCTTCTCCTTCCACAGCCTGTCACACCAAGAGCTCTTTTTTTCTGCCTTTCCATCAGATACTTTGAATAAATCAGGTTCTCAAAAGAGTTCAATGCTTTGATTTAGGATTTACATCATGAGGGAGATATGAAACCACCTCAGAAGTGCTAGGTACTGAAGAGCCTAAATCTGACCCTTGGGCTTTAAACTAAAGGGAAGCTTACTTCTTCTTCCTTCCTGAGCCCTCTGTGTGGCACATAACAGAAAAGACACTTTCTGCCCAACAGAACCAGCAACTGAAAAGTGCAAAATGTAACAGGCAGCAAGAATTCCTTCCTATCTACATACATTTTCCTGCATCGTAGGAAAGCAGTCAGACTAGGGAAGATAAAACAGGAAGGCAAAGAGTGGATAAGTATCAGTCTAATGGTAACAATACAATGTTCTCAGATAATGGAAAGATATAACAGCAAACAGTGAAAGGACGAGCAAGATAGTTCCGAGAGGGTGCAATAATATATGGAGGATAATATGTCAAGAAAACATCTAGGAAGACGGGAGCTATTTTTGGGCCACATAAAGTCAATGAGCTGCTCTGTAACCAGGCCCTTTTTGGGAGACTTCGGAATGCTTTCACTTATTTGCAGTGATTCTTACTGGTTCTCTCCATTGCTCAGTTACAGGAGATCAAGTTTAAAACAGAGAAGATGCACAACTGCCCAGCTCCTCTGCCACAGCATCCCTTCCACACTGACCTTCTCGCCACTAGAAGGGTGTCAGCCACAGCTCTGCGTTTAGGTTTCAACAGGGCTCAAATGGCGTTATCTTGGCAGTGCTGGGTGCGCAGCTCCCAGTAAGTACCATCAAGGATTTACTAGGATCAGATTTGTGCTTTTCCTCTATGATTTGTTCATTCAAAATACTTCTTTTCATCTCTTGAGTAGGTGTGAAGCTCTACTAAAACATCAGCTCACTGAGCATCCTGGTGGTATCTCACGAAGGTCTGTGGGGAGAGATAGCAATAAACAGGAG
The DNA here is from genome assembly GCA_009867235.2 of Psittacus erithacus. Taxonomy (NCBI): domain Eukaryota; kingdom Metazoa; phylum Chordata; class Aves; order Psittaciformes; family Psittacidae; genus Psittacus; species Psittacus erithacus. The sequence goes on from WYDI02042399.1 coordinate 13,305, forward strand.
AAAAGCAAGGAGTAAAAAGGGGTTTTTATAAGAGTGAAGTGGGTCACCAATTCCAGCATCCGCTTTGCCAGTTGATCCTTCTCTGGGTTTGTGCTCTCCACCATAGCTAATTCTGAGCACCTTTAAGTGGAACTCAACAAAAGCACAGACCCTTTAGACTGGATTATTCACCTGTTTTGGGGTACATATCTCTGTTAAGGGTAAGGTTTATTGGTCTTTAAGGATGGATTTTATCTTTCCTCCTTTTTTCCTACCTTTCAGGTACCCAGGCTTTGGGAATACTATGTGCATTGGGGAGGAATCAGCATTCCAAATACCATTCTAGTGCTGGGAAGGCATTTTTCCTCCCTTATAATCTCTCCCATTAAAGAAAACAACACTGAATTCTGAGACAAACTTGTATAAGGTGCAATGGAGCAATGCTAATTCCCCAGTTTCCACCATGTAGAGGAGCCAGGGGAGCTTACAAGTCCATGGTAAACTGATAAGGCAGAGGCCTGGCAGCTAAACCTGAAACCCACATGGGGAAGAGGCAGGGAATAAAGGAAGCAGCTGCCGACAGGATCATGTCCTGCTTTCCCTGCTTTTTGTTTTTGGAGTAGGCTGGGGTAGCCTTCGATGTTTGCTCTGTTGACACATGTTGGCTGCCCAGGGTAGCTGTAATAGGCCCCTGTGGGAGGTGTGTAATTGAGATACACAGCATTCTGCATATTAACAGGAAGCACTTGTCCTGCCTTGAGGAAAAGCTGAAATAATCCTTCTCCCTTTGCCCTCCTGTTCTGCCTCTCGCCTCGGGGCAGCCGCACGGATTGATTTGCTGCGAGGAGGGTGGCACAGGGCTGCTGGGGTGAGGCAGGATGCGGCTAAAGGGACAACCAGAGTGGGTTAGAGTGGAGAAAGCATCCAGTTTTGCATCGTATGATTAACACCATACTTACAGGAACTTTGGGATCTTCTTCCTCCCAATGGCAAACCCTGATGCTTTTTCCTTGCCTCTTTCCCATTAACCTGCTTTTCTACTGACCAGAGATGTACCATCACCTTTCCCCACCAGCCAGTGAACCACCTCCTGGTTTAGCCACTCGCTTCCTGACCTGTTGTCCCTCCCTGCTCCCCTCTCATCCTTCTCAGTCTTTATGCCTAAGATGGTTTCATATCTTTTCCAAGCTTTGACCCATTTATGCTGCCCAGGTTCCTTCAGGTTGACCACTTCCACAACTGCCAGCCCTCTGGAAAAGAAGACCTCACATCAACATCATTGTTAAGATATATATAATTATAATGTTAATATATATATAATTACTATGTTAATATAATAACACAAGACATTATTGCTGTTGCAAGCCCAATTGGGGAATGCAGAAAAGCAGAAGATACAGAGCAGCTGCATGGAGACAGGGCACGAGGAGGAAGGAATGCATGCCAAAACCAGATGTCTTGGAATCAGCATTTTGAGATGAAGCTTGAAGTCTGGGTGGAGGTTTGGGATCAACACCAGCTTATCCCTGGCTTTGCCAACGCCTTTCTCCTATCCAGCCCTATTTCAGGAGGCTTTTGATCACACACTATGCTCTGGGGCATCGCAGCTTGCCTGGGCAGAGGACTGGTGTTTTCATCCTGGGATTATTTAAGGTCTGGGACCCAGCATTCCCTGGGAAGCTCAGTTTGCAAAGGTGTGCATGTGAGCAAAGAGGAAACCAGCACTGGGTACCCTAAAAGGCGATGCATAAGTGGGGGGCACAGACCCTGCAGCAGGAGCATACTTGTTGTGATAGGGCTCAAACATTCAAGCCTCAAACCTCCAAATCCTCTTTTTGTGTTCTTTCTAGAGAACTGGCTTCCAGTTCCAAATTGCTTTTGACAGTTCCTTCACCATTTCCATCTTCTGTCAAAGCCACACTAGAGCTCCTTTACACTATTTCCAATGTCTTAGGGTCCAAGATGAGCTTAAATCTGTGGCCATATTAAGCTGTTTGCTTTGCAGGTTTTTGGGCTGTATTTGCAAACCTCCATGCTTCCCTGTATGTAGGGACTGGTATCAAATCACACATCCCCCAAACACACTGTAAGTTCATATCTGAGCAATGGGGATGCAGTTTCCAAACCTGCAGCTTTTCCAGAAGAGATTGCCCAAAGCAGTGAAATCCGGATTCAAGCATCACATCTGAATCCCATCTCCAGGGAAAACAAAACACAGCAAAGCAACACCTTGTTTCTTGTAAATACCCCTTGCAAGGAATAAACCCAGCTCCGCTTTCCAGGTACTCTGAGACTGTTTCTGCAAGGCAATGCTTCTCTCTGCAGCTTTTCATTCAATATCACAGCCCCTGCCTTCCCTCCTTCCCCAGCCTGATTCATGCCTTTAATCACCTATGAAAATACAGTGTGTGCTTTTATGACCACCTTGCGCTTTCGAAGATGCGCCCAGGGTGCTTAAACCCAGACCTGACTCCTCTGTTCAGCCTCCTCTTCCCCAGCTACAATGAGCACATGAAGAGCATCTGTGATGCAGTGATGCTGCTGGGCTCCTCCTGTGGGTTGGATGCTTTTGCCTGGCCTCTTCAGAGAACACTCTGGCTTGGCAGGGCTTTTGCCAGGGATTAGAATGCATGATGAGGACGAGCAGCTTGGTGTAGTCATATCTGGATGGGCCCTGCCTGCTGCTACAGTGGCTGCTGCTTGCTTTCAACTCAGCCTGATGAAACCCTTTGGCTCCTGTGCTCCTTCCTGATCCTGTAATCTGCAAATTAAAACAGAAGGTGATGCAAGAGGGTGAGCAAGGATCTCCAGAGGAATTGGGTGAGCTTTGGACTTGCTTAGGTATGCAGACTACTTCCATCCAAGGGGCTGAAGGGTATCCATTTGCTGCTGGCACTTTATGCCTGTCATGGTGTTTGATGGTCCTAAGGGAGCTGCAGATGCTCCAAGGCAATGCTGGGTATTTGCTCCATGGAGCTGTGAGGTCTCCTGGCGCACACGACGTGGCAGTGACATGGCTGAGCTGTTTAAATGTAGTCCTATGAGAGAGAGACTCTTCCCACACACCCAGTGAGCTGCCTTTGCCCGGGGGGGGGACAAAACCATCCTCCTCTTCACCCTCTGATGTCTGCAGATGTGTTTTCTCACGCTCTCTGCAAGACCTCTCTCTGCTCATTTAAATCCTTCCCAGCTTTCTGAGCACGGCAGCATCTCCCTGGGATGCTGCAGTCCCCTGCCCTTGAGCAGGCAGCCATGCAGCTTATGGCAGCACCCAGGCATTCACTCTGCCTGCCAGAAGCGCACAGCAAAAGCCCTTAAATAGCTTCTCCCAGAGTAATCCCTTTGGGAATCACAGGACCAGTTTGTACTCTCATCGCTTGGGTCTCCATAGCATGTGGGAGATGGGCTCAGCTACCATTTATTTTAGCCACAGGGACGCTGCTGCCAGGCTGGGTGCTGTGAACACACAGGTCACATCACAGTGATGCCATCACAGAGCACATCACAGTGCTGCAACAGGCTTGCTGAAAAGCTTTGTACTTCGCATCTGCAGCCTCTTGAATGTCCTCAGCCTTCTGCACCAGCTCCTGCATTGCTGCTGGCCCTGCCTGCTCCCTGGGGCAAAACCAGTTCCTTGACCACAAAGTGGAAAGAGCACAGATTTTATTGAGAGGCTGAAGCTTCCTTCTCAGTGCAGCTTTCCAGTGTCCCTGTCCCCTCAAGGGCTCTTTGTGCTCATTGGTAGCTACTTATAACTTCCTTGGGCTCCAACAGCCTTAGATAAGCAGCTGCCTCTTCTGCATTTTAGCTGTGGTTTGAGGATTGCCGGAGCAGGTATCCCTCCAGGGGCTCCTCACCTTCCCATCCAAATTAAGCCTAAATGTGCTTTACATCTCCTCCCTGGCATTCCTGCTCTTCTTTGCTCTCAGTCTTTAAAATACCTGCCAATGTCTTCAGGCATCTCCTCGTGTTTTGAGCAGCTCTGGCTTTTGGCCATGCTGCAGGCTGGCCTGGCAACCCTTGCAGCAAAGCGGCTTCTTATCCTTCCATATGGATTATAGTGAGGAGCACCGTCTCACCTAAGACCACCCCCTGCCTGATCTGACTCCCTGTCCACCACCCCATCACTGGAATAGGGCAGAGATGGCTGTAGAGAGCTGAGACCACCTTGTCATCCCTGCTTTTGTGCTGCTTCTCTTACTGTCTCAGCTTGCCTTTGCTTCTCATCCCTCTCTCCTTTACGCGTTCTGGCTTCTGCAGCAAGTGGTGTGGAATGATATAGGGGAATGAGAGAGGGGCATGAAGAGGAAGGAGCGGTCAGTCACTCCCTCGAGCACTAAATGTGCTCAAGACCATCAAATGAAGCTCACAGGAGTCAGGTTCAAAGCAAAAGAAAGAGGGGTGCTCTTCATGCAACAGGTTGTTTGGCAGTGAAGCCCCTTGTTAAAGGATGCTGTGCTATCAGATAGGTGGGCTTCAGGAGGAAATGGCTAAGGGCACAGAATAGAGATCACATCTGGCTCAGGATAACCCTGGGGTGAAAATGGCTGGGGACTATAGAGGGGAAATGTCTCATGTACTTATTGTTCCTTAAGCTTCTACTTAAGGAGAGACCAGATGCAGGGCTATGTGGAACTGAGCCAGATATTCCTATTCCTGGGCATCACTTCAACATCCTGACACGCTGAAGATACTGCCACTGTCTTTATTTAGTGGCAATTCTGAAACAGAAACCTGCATTGTAGAAACTGGATATAATCTACGTGTAATAATTGTCTTTCTGCTTGCCCTGGAACAGACTTGGCTAAATCCAACCTGCAGTGAGTCCCCACTTCCAAACTGTCCCACCATCACCCAGTGCTCAGGAGGCTGGAAGCAGCCAGGGGAGCAGTGGAGATTCGGCAACCAAACAGCAATGAGTAGGCAATAACAGCAATGCAGCATTCCTTCTACAACTAAAAACACATTCGTGTGGTAAGAAGTGAAAAAAAGCCCTGTAAGTCTAAATGTAGCAGTGCCATCTGCTGACCTATGCAACAACAGGAACGTAAGCCTCAGTCAGGACCTATGCTAGGAGTGCATCCATCCTTCCCTTCCTAATCCCTGCAAACCACCCCTAGATGAGGGGTTGTGGCTGCAGGAGCTCTGTTATGGGGTACACAAAGGTTCAGCTCCTCAACTGGTGTGGGCTTGCAGGGGGCTCCTGAGAAGCATGTCATTTATGGCAGGCAGTGCTGGGCCCTGAGCATCATCTCCCTACCTACATCTACAGCCCTAGCACCCCTGAGCCTACTTCCCTAAAAAGTGGAGGGATCCTGCAGCTTGTCCTGGGATCCTGGTGCTGTTTAGTTTAGACATCCCATTTTCTTTGTGTTCTGCTTTGGATAGACCAAGGGGTTGTTTTTTCCTATTGATGCTGCAGGTCAGTGTTTTCAGACGAGGAACAGGGGGATCTGTCAGCAAGATCTGAGCACAGAGCGGCTTTCGACACCAGGCGTCATGCAGGAAGCAGTTTGGGGTAGAAAGACAACCTGCAGCACCCTCCTGCCTGTATTCAAAGGAAGCAAAAAGCCCCCCTTGAGATGTAGGAGAAATCTGGCAGCTGGCAGTGAGGGCTGCTATCTGCCACATCATCAATAGATGGATGTCAGCCCCAGCTGCTCAGCACCTTTAACTGGTGCAGAGGCTCAGAGAGACCTTTTTTCTCCCCCAGTTCCATCAGCCGAGCAGCTTTCCATGGTACCAGATCTTTCCATGATCATCTTCCACCATTCCATGCTTGGATGATCCTTTTGCTTTGTTTTTTCACAGGAGGCTCCCTGATGTGGGTAGAAGTTCAGACGATGGCTCTGAGTCAGAGCATGGGATCTGCCCTCTCTCTCTCAAACACTGCCTGTCCTGCTGCCCTGGATTGCTGCTGTGGATAACAGGAGTGGAAGACAGCTCCTTGCATTTCTATGGCACGCTTAGCATTTTAGGTCCATCAGGAAAAGAGAGGCAGGTGCAGATTGAACTGACACCCATCAATCATTTGCTCTCCTTAATGAAACATACATAGGTTGTCACTGAGTGGATGCTTGCTCTGCTTTATGGGCTCTTTGCCCCAGGAAGCTCTGGCTGTGCAGAACAGCTGTAACACAGGAGGGAGTACCACTGCTACATGTCTGCCTGCACCAAACAAGTCTGAAAGAGACACTTTTTAGTGTTCCCCCAGCCAAACCTCTTGTTTTGGGTCAACCCATCATCTCCTATCTAAAGCAGAGGCTGAGACTGCCCTGCAGATGTCCCTGATTTGTCTCTTATTGCCATGCTAAAGAATGGCAGCTTCAGACCAACTTGGACTCTTTCTTTTCAGCCTCCTACTACAAACCTCCTTTCCTCAGCCCCAGCACTGGGACAAGATGTGTTCAGTGGGGAACGCACCCACACTGACAGCCCTGTTTGCACCCCTGGGTTTCTGTTCCACCCTGTCCCTGGGCACAGCACCATTTGCCTGTGATGGGAGCCTTCCTGAGACAGTGGCTTTGTCCCACTGCCCTTTCTGTGCTCTCCATGCAAAAAGCCCTTCAGGAATTACCACAGAGGTGCCCACAACAGACTTACCAAATCCAAGTCCTTCCCTACACTAACTCTGCCCAGCCATAAAAGAATCCCTAAGGCATGTTCTCCAATCCACTCAAATCAGTCTCCACTGGAGGTGACAAAGGCATGTTCAACCTCTTGCTCTTACAAAAGAGGCCCAAAACATCTTTGTTAGGCACAGAAAAGAGGAACTTTTGCTCGTGGGGATTCAGGGCTGCAGAGATGGCAGGAGGCAGCCCCCCCCACGTGTGTCCCCATAGTGCCGAATGTTGAGCACACTGTATAGGTACCTTGTTGGAGGATGCTGATGCTGGAATGGTGGTCCTTCTTCCTGGGATATGGAAGCAGCACTATTGGAGCAGTGGCTTTGGTTTTCATATTGCCTGTCTGGCTCATTACTGATAGGGTAATGACTGACAATAGGCCAATCAGATCTCCAGCATCACTATGTCAGCTTCATAATGAATACTCCTGCAAACTAAGCTTATTGTGATTTAATCAGTAATGCTGTAATAATGCCACCGCCTGGGCTTAAGGTTACTAATTTATACAAACAGCCACATTTATGTTTCGAAGCACCAAGTATTAACTGCATCAGTCTCGGTGTTACACTCTGGTTGGTTAATGGCAGCTGCAAAACTGCACACCTCTTACTGTTGTGTGGGGAAAAAACATGGGTTTTGATCTCCTGCCTGTTGTTTTTAACTAGGCAAGAGGCAGCTGTGGACCAGACTGGAGGGATTTGGATCATACGGGCCGGGGAGCAGCGTTTGAGATTCAAATCCCTTTTTGCTTGGATCTGTTCCTTTTCCTTTCCAGCACGAGCATCTCCCCCTTCCCCTCCTCCCTCCTTCCCCTTAAATATATAAATAAATCTGAGCTGCTTGCATCGACAGTTCCAATTTGCCACAATTGGAAGCTGCACACATGAGAGAGCTCCGTGCAGCCAGCTCGCATTTTATTTTCAAATCTAGAATTAAAAGGAAAGAAGGGAGAAAAAAAGAGGGCCATGGGAGCACAAGGAGGATTTGCATACATCAGAGCTCTGCACGAGCTAGGGCCTAAGCTCCTTCTCTGGGCTTGAATAAACTCCTGTAAAAACAAGAGAAAAAGGGATATTGAGTGACAAAAACTCCTGACTCTTTCTTCTGGGTTTGATGGAGGCTCATCTCCTGCACTGGGGCTGGGAAAGCCTCTGCTGGGCTAGCAGGAGGTGTCGGAGGTGGAGGGAAGGATAATGTAAACTTGATGGTGGAGTGGAAATGGGTCTTGTGCTGGCATCCGCTAGACTTGGAAGCAAATGTTGCTTATGTTATGTTATGTTGTTATGTGTTGTTATGTTATGTTATGTTATGTTATGTTATGTTTGTTATGTTATGTTATGTTGTTATGTTATGTTATGCTATGCTGCAAATATGGATAATGGAACTCATAAAGAGTAGAGGTGGAGGAGGACATGGCACCACAAGGGGATGGATCTAAGTAGTATTTAAAGTGCTATTTTACCCTGCTTCTCTGTCCTTTTCCCCATATTCCTTCTTATCCTTGCACGGAGCCGTCACTTTTCCTTCCTAGTTTAGCAAAATTAAAACCACCTCCCAGCTCATCCCATTTTCCCCAGGGATTTTCCCTGCTCTTTCATGCCTGTGTGAGCGATTGCAACCACGAACAACCCAATAACTCTCTGCAAGGAGATGGGGGGTTTATCCAAACACAGGCTCCCAGCCTGGCACGGCCATCTCCAAAGATGGTCACCCTTTCCTCCTGCCTGCAAAGAAATGACAGAGATGCTCAAAAATCCTGGAACTGGCAAAGAAGCAAAACCCATGGCAAATCCAGCTGCTAAATAGTCTGAGGTAACCGGAATGAACTGCACTCCCAATCATGCTCCAGCTATGACTGTACTCTAAGAGTCTGTGATAAATATAACTTGGCTGAATGCAAGAATTTAGATCTTGCATTAGATATTGAATTCATTACCTCTGCATGTGTCTATATCCAGAGGCTCTATGTGCCCTTATCTCATCTGCATCCAAACCACTCTTAATTTCACTGATGCTGACACTTAACTCTTGAAATGCTTCTTCTCTCTTTGAAGAAGATTCACCAGTGAGTCAGGCCATACAGGGGCATCACAAAGCTGTGACCGTGTTAGGAATGGGACCCCCTTTGGGGAAAAATCAGTTTGCATAAAATCCTGATATACGGATTTATTCATTTTTAATGTGTTTTTGCCTTGCTTCTTTCTCCTTGCAAAATCCAGGCCAGCTGGTGGGATTGACAGTAATGACTCCCAGTGAGCTGGACTCTAATCAGCTCAGCTGGAATAGGCTGAAGGACTTCTGGAAATCTAAACCACTCCAGCAAAATGGATTTATCTTCTCAATTAGCCACAGATGCCAGTGGGATCCACCAGGTGCACTACGGAATAGCCCCCCGTGGCGTAGCTTGGAGAAATCTTCCATTGCTGCAGCTCAGCCATGACTTTGGTCTCCTTCAGAACAAGGCAGTCAGAAATGAGGAAGAAAACACGTATTTCAAAGCTGTCAGCAAAGTGAGTGATTAGATTTCCCTTTCTTAGATCACGTTGGTCAGGGTTTGAAAACCCCACTTGTGCCAGGAGGTCATCAAACATCTTGGCCAACAAGACCAAGTCAGTGCTTCGTAGTGACCTTCATTACCCAGATTAGAAAGGAAACTGGCACACCATATGCCAGACATAAAAGTCTTGAGCAATTCTCTTTTCAGTGCTGCACTCCTGGGTTTGGAGCCCAGCCAGACTGTGCTCTTTGAAACTTATAAATTGCTTTCATCTCCCAGACAGGGTAAAATCAAATTGGTGTAAGCGATGTCGCGTTGTTGATGAAGATGCAGACGCAAAGTTAACTCTAACGCGGACTTAGCACAACTGCACGGAAACATCTCCATAGGCACGGCTGCTTCTTTTGGTTGGCCTTGGGAAAATAAGCCACCAGTGTTCCTGAAAGCTGCAGCATTAAAAGGAATGGGGTTTTCTTCATGCAGACTCTGGGTCTGAGCTGTGCAGCCCTTCCTTGCATGCCCATGAATGGTGAGGTATGAATTGGGACACACAGCAGTTGGTGCTATGCTGAGCTATGCATGTGTCCTAAGAGTCCTTTGGTTTTGCTGTATTTATGGCCACTAATCTCTCTCTGGGTACAATCCCTGCCCGAGCTCCATTTCAATCCCCTCTCCATAGAGGACTGATTTTATCAGGTTCCCCCATCTGTAGCTGTAACAATAATTGACTGTTACAAGTCTGTTGGCTCTGGAATTCAGCCCTTGAAAGGCGCATCCCTCACTCAGAGACAGGGATGGGTTAGCTGCGAGCAGCTGGATTTGCTTTCTGCATTACACTCGTAGTAGATTCAATGGCAGCGCTTCCTCCATCCCGAATTTCTGTGATGCTGCAGTGTTTACCATGCTTCCCCCTGAGTTTTCCACCCTTCTTCTAGGGCCTGGAGTGTTACCTGGAGCTCTCCTTCCTTTTGCCCTGCAATGTGTCTGTCCCAAAGGATACCTGGAAAACACTCTCCCTCCCCTTCCCCTATCCTACCCTCTCCTTGTCTTTCCTTTGTGGAGACACAGTTTTTAGGAATACTTCTACGCAGCACCTATAACTGTGATGGTTCTAACATCCGGCACAGACGTTTTCTATGTGCCTACGGTGTCTATCCCTAGTGCCTCCAAGAGCTGAACACTTATGGGTGCCCCCTTTGCGGGGGACTGTGGTATCTGTGCTCAATGTGGGCACCAGCACCTCGTGAAGCCTGCAGGGACTCACTACCATATAGAATTTCAGCTGCCTGTCAAGTTTGATGGAAATTGGCCAAGTGGTTCAAAAGTTATTAGAGGGGAACTGACAGGCAGAATGATTGCCAAGGAAATCAGGCTAAAAATATGAACTTCCTGAGATAGCAACTTTGTTCTTTCATAATTATCAGCATAAAATAGATGTATAATGCTTAGCACAGGCTTCTTCCTACCTTTCCACTGCTACTTTTCCTTCCCTTGCACTGCTGTCTTTCTAGAGGATTGGAGATCTGAAGCCATCTCTCCCTCTCTGCCTAGCTCCAGAGATTCAGCAGGCTTCCCAGAACAGAGGGAGGGATCTGTGCATTGCATCTCAAATAGAAGGGGAAATGACTAGGTCATCCTAGTGCTTGTGCTGAGAGTATTTACTTACACATTCCCTGTGGGGAATGGGAATCTGCATTGTCCAGTGAAGCAGAAGAAAACTACTCGCTCAGAGTTGGGATTTTTTCCATAAGATGGGGAAAGATTCCAAGTGAACCTGGCCTTGCTATAGTGAGGGATGATCTGGACTACAATATGGGGCACCCCCCTCCCAGCTGGAGGGGTTCTGTGGTGCACCATGCATGCATGATCCAGGAGGATGTGGAGCCAAGAGGACAGGAATCTGTCCCCGTCCCCATCTCTGATCAGTGCAGTTTGGGGTAGAGGGGACACAAGGACAGGATGGGACAGGCCATGCATCACAGCCCTCCCCTCCATCAGCACCAGTCCCAGGTTTCACAGCTCTTCTTCAAACCCATTTTTTCCATCAGATTCACTTTTGGGGCAATAGAAATGCCAGATGTGGGAGAGGGCATAAGGGGTGAGAGCAGCAGTGGCAGGAAAAGAGGGAAGGTGGGGGAAACACGGAGAATGGGAATATACAGGGAAAGAAACACTGTAAAAAGCAGTCAGTTCCTCTTCATATTGGCACAGCAATGTTTGCAGCACGGCTTAGCATGCCTCCTCCTGTTAAATAAATATTGTGACAGTTCTAATCCTAGTGAGCAGGGACGTAACCAGAACTTGGATTTTCACTGAGGGCAAACAGTAATGGGTACACTTTAAGTATTTCAAATAAGGCTCTAATTTAGATCTATGAAGACAGCGCTGTTTGTTAAATAAATATCAAGCTCATCTGGTACCAGGCCAGTTGTTGTGGTTAAGCAAGATATATCTTGCTAGTGGTTATTTAACTGAATGGTGGGTGAAAAAGCCATGCAGGCTGCAAAGTGTTTTTTAATTGGTAGAGAGAAGGAATGAGAACAAGGAAAAGGAAGAGAGAAAGAGGGAAAATACAGGAAAAATAAGGTAGCAAAAGAAGCACCTCTTTACCTTTTGCACCTACACGTTGAAAGCTATTAAAGAAGACAGCTCCAGCCTGGCAAGGGAATGAGATATCATTTCATTGCTAAAAAGAAAATGACAAATGCTGGTTCATAACTAACACGCTACAAGCAGCCTATGAAATGTTAAGTGGAATACCTTACACTTCCCATACACCTTGAATGAATTAACAGGGATGCCACTCTCCATCTAATAGCTCAGTTCAATCCTTCTGCAACTCCATTTACTTCTTGTACATATTATTAAACTTCAGATGGCACTTACCTAATCAATATGCTGTCCTTTCATAAATCTAAATGGAGAAAATCCGGGGTCCTTTGGGAAAACACGGAATGACTCACAAGGAGTTTGCTACTTTACTCTGAAATTCTCCAACCCCTGCCTCTGCGTAATCTCCATACTTTGGATTTTGGGGTTTGGTGACTTTGGGGGTTTTTTAAATAAGAAAATCATATGAAAGGATGAGATCTACTACGGGGGAATGTTTAAAACGACCTCCACAGATGGTCTGACTTCATAAAAATATGTCTTTGTATCCAACTGTATTATTTCCCTCCTGGATCTGGTTCCGCAGGATTTGCTTTTTGGTGATGGAGTTGGGCAAGTTAGCTTCTAATCAAGTTTGGTGTTTCTGGGAAGATCTTTGGAATCATCAGCTTGATGGAAGGTAACACCACCTGGATTAGACATAGAATCAAAGAATGGTTTGGGTTGGATGGGCCTTCAAAGCTCATCTAGTCCAATCTCCCTGCAATGAGCAGGGACATCTTCAACTAGATCAGGTTGCCCAAAACCACATCCAGCCTGGCCTTGGATGTCTCCAGGGATGGGGCATCCACCACCTCTCTGGGCAGCCCGTGCCAGTGTTTTACCACCCTCACTGTAAAGAATTTCTTCCTCACGTTGCCTTAAAAATGAAGTGGTGACTTCAGGACCAAAAAAAACTAGGAGAGATTCAGTTAACATATGCTAGAGGATTAAAAGTGTCTGGCTACCTATATAGAGAAACAGGGCACTGGGGTACTAGAAATGGCATGGCTTAACAGGACAGGAATTTGGTTGGATTGTGGAGCTTTTACCCACCATGTATCCTACTACCTCCATCAGCAGTTGATATTGCTTAAGGGCCAACCAAAACTCCAGCATATGTCCCTCTGCAGATGCTCTTTGGCCTGTGTCTAATGAACTGCTGGCCTTTGTCTGGCTTCCAGCACGAAGCTGCCCGTTTCATCAAAGCCAGCAATGCTCGCACTGCCTGGCAGCATAGCTGAAAGCCTGCAGAGCCCAGGGACTCAATGGAGTACAAAAGGTGGACTACTCTCACTGCTGAAATAGGCTTTTGAGGAGCGAGTAAGGAGCCTCACCTTACTCCTGCACTTTATCTTCAGAAACGGCTCCTTCTAGACTTGCAATTTAACACTCTTCTGTGTTAAAAGAGACCTAATTGTAGCTTTACCCAATATTCCCCTAGCTTCTGGCCTGTCAAGTTTGATATCATTGCCACTGTGCAAGCTAATTCTTGCCCCCAGTAGGCTGGACGAAAGGTCTACCATGCAGGTAGCACACTCACATACTGCTTGTGCTTCACATCATTTCCTCACCTCACATCTCATCCTTACAAGTGGTAGAATATCCCTCCAGCCAGTAAGGACCCTGAGGAGAACATTCTTCGTTCACCTCTGGTTTTGAGGCCTCCAGATGCTGAAGGTCTCATAGATGGTGGTGACACAAGAATAACACGAGGATAACTCAAACCTCCGGCTGCACGTTCCTCCATGGATCTCTTCATGAGCTGGCCTTGACATTGATGAAAAAAGTCCCTTAGTCACCCCAGTTAAAGGAATATTCCCTCACCTAGGCAGTATAACTCCCTCTCCCTTCAGTATCTTGGGACACTGCCAGGAAGCTCATATTTAGTGGTACCATCTGCTCTCCTGTCCACACACTGAACTTTACATGTGATCTTCTTTACCATTTGCTGCCCCAATACCTGTTTTCTCTAAGTCCTCTCTTTTTGAGGAAGATTAGTTTCTAGCTTGAAAGCTTCTGCTTCTTGTGTCCACAGATTATAAGCAGACTGACACCACTGCTGGGGATGATCTTCAGCTTTCCTTCAACCTTTTAAAGCCTTCCCATAAACAAGGGCAAAGCCTTTCTGATCCTTCTGTGTCTCTTCTCCCCCTCTTCAACAAAGGATGAGAATTAAACCAGCATCTGCTAAACTGACCAGCAGCACATGCCGAAGACACAAATGCCCTGATCTTTGGCAGGTAATGAAGAAAGAGATAACGATGCAAATAATTCTCCCATGACTGCTGCTGGGAGTTTGTTTGCATCCATCTATCTCCAGCTTGTCATGTTGCCATTAGTGCTGCTCCTAATACAGATGTTAACAAGGGCAAAAGGGTGACCTATGGGTCTCCTGTAGTCACCTGTGTTGCTGTCAGCCCACAAGTTAGCGGTCAGATGGAGTTTACTCCAGGGGTAGTGACCAGACTGACATACAGAGGGAGGGCTGAGGAGGAAACGTGCGAGTGACACCTCCATGAAGAAGTGGCCCTGCACAGTCTGATGGTACCAGTGTCACCAGTTGCCCAGGTACCCTGCTCAAGCTCAGCCCTGCTTAAGCCCCCCTCCACAATAGGGAGCATTATGGATGTGTTGTCATCTCCTGGATGAGAATCACACTGTTTTGATGCCCTGTGCTATCTAGATACTTGGGATGTGGTTCCTTTTATCAGAGGGGTTGACGACTCTTATCTCAAGATACCTCATTCTTTGAAGCTGGAACCAAAACCAAGACAACTGAGGCACAGCCTAGAATTTCCCGAAAGTGCATCCTGGCTTTTTGTTCCACAAGCTGCAGAGGAAGCCCAGGTTTTTGTTTTGAATGCATTATGCTGTAGTCAATTTTGTTTTAGTCCTACCTCTGTCAACAAAGCTTAGTACAAGTGATCCCAGTCGCCTGCTGGAAATGACAGGAAGAGAAAGGGATGTGGGAACTCACAGCGATCAGGATATAACAGAGCAGAGAATGGTGCTGAGTCAGAAATGGTGTTGGAGAGAGGGGAGGAGGGGAATGCTGCTCCACAAGCAGAGGATGTGCCTGGTTTCACTATATGCAAATACGCAACATGCTTTTGGCAAGAGGAAAACTAAACATTTTCCCCAAGTTTGGATTACACTATAAGCATACATCCCACCCCTCCAGGAATGCACGCACTGATGTGGTTACACACACACGCGTGTAGACACTCCTTTGGTAACCATTTAGTGCACTGGACCTTGCATTAAAATCCTGGCAGAGGTCACAGACAAAAATGAATCTGCTCAACTTGCCATAGTCATCATCCATAGCAATCCTGGCTGCGAGTGCGAGTGAAAATGAATCTATCGTTGTCCTGCCTATCATTTCTCCATATAAAATGTTGTGCCATTTGGAGCAATCTATTGTGACTGATGTCCATTGCTTCAAAACTACTGAGGAGAGGAGCAGAGAGGAGAGTTGTGGATCATGATTCCCTGTGAGGGTGCTGAGGCGCTGGCACAGGGTGCCCAGAGAAGCTGTGGCTGCCCCATCCCCGGCAGTGTTCAA
>WYDI02042401.1:0-52313 GCA_009867235.2 Psittacus erithacus
ACAGTTCTGGTGTCCTCAACATAAAAAGGACATGGAACTGTTGGAACAAGTCCAGAGGAGGGCCATGAGGATGATCAAGGGACTGGAGCATTTCCTATGTGAAGACAGGCTGAGAAAGTTGAGGCTGTTCAGCCTGGAGAAGAGAAGGTTGCATGGAGACCTCATAGCAGCCTTCCAATATCTGAAGGGAGACTATAGGGATGCTGGAGATGGTCTACTCATTAGGGGCTTTAGTGACAGAACAAGGACTAATGGGCTCAAACTTAAACAGGGGAAGTTTAGATTGGATATAAGGAAAGAAGTTCTTTACTGTGAGGGTGGTGAGTCACTGGAATGGGTTGCCCAAGGAAGTTGTGAATGCTTCATCCCTGGCGGTGTTCAAGGCCAGGCTGGACAGAGCCTTGTGTGACATGGTTTAGTGTGAGGTGTCCCTGCCCATGTCAGGGGGGTTGGAACTAGATGATCTTAAGGTCCTTTCCAACTCTAACTATTCTATGATTCTATGATCTGCAGTTGGCCTTAAAAATAAGGACCCTCTGTCCTACTTCAGAATTTACTTACAGGTAAAGGGGAATATCCAGAGGGAAAAACTTCTATGTGTAATTGCAAGATAGTGGCTTAGTGACCTTTTTTTATGTGAAAAGAGGAATCTAGGATGGAGCAAGTGAGCAAGTAATTTTGCAGTCAGTCTCACCTTAGAAATATGACAGATAAGCCACTGAATATTTTTCATCCCCTAATATCTTTGGAAAACCTCTCCAGCCGGGAGTATACACATCTAAGCACTGTTCTAGAGGTCTCTGTTTTTCAGATCTTTCTTTCCTGCTTTTGACTGCTGATCCCTTGCACGTTTTTCCTTAAGCTGTTTACCATCTATGTAACAAAAATCTTATCTGATATTTTGCATGTTAAAAATGTTTTCGTCCATTAAATTTGATCTGTTCTATTTCCAATCTGTTGTTCTTTAGTTATCATTTGTTCTTAACTTCTTCCCATATTGAACTTCTTCCCATGGTTCCCCTCCAGGCTTTTTTTTTTTTTTTTCTTATTGAGACTTTATCTTGAATGCAGTGCAGCTTCAGTTTTGCAGGTGGAAGTGAGGAGAAAAGACTCTTTACATTCAAGGGAATTTTGGAGAAATGATGGACGCTGCTTCTGTTGTGTTGTTTGATATGTAGGGCTAGATATAGTAAAGAGACCAAGCTGCCTTGAACAGCTCCTTCCCGGAAGTCCAGTGTAACATTTTCAGTGCCTTTAATTTTTTCTTTGCTTACCAGGTTTCAGGAGGAAGGAGTTCCGTGGAAAACTGGCCATAGCGATCACTGCCAATTTTATAAACAGAAATACAACTGCAGAAGCCAAGGTAGAAGAAATCAGTGGTGTTGCTTTCATCTTCAATCAGAAGTTCTTCCAGGATCTGAAAGAGGAAACAGGTAGGTGCATCCTCTTTTTTTTTTATTTCTACAACCAAGTACAAGAGATAATAGAGGAACTTTTCATGTGCCGGGCCACCCTCCTAGTCACATCAATTTAAATATAGTGTATAAAAAAACCCTAAGTGATAAAATATCAGAGTCTTGCAGATGGAGGTGTCCGTTTATGGTGCAATGGGATTTATGTATTTATATTTTTTAGCTTGGGCGTTGCCACCTCATTGCTTGTTTTAATGTTTACATTTTTCTCAACTGTAAAAATGTCTGCTATCTTGAACAAATTTAGAAGAGCATTTTCAGTGCCCAGAGATTTCCCTTAAGACATAGTTTGTTTTGTTTGTATCCTTTCACATATTGAACAGCTTAAACCCTGTGAAAAAGGCTCTGCCCTTCTGAGAGGAGTTTAATCTTCAGTTTTGATGTGCAGATCTGATAAACTGAAAAGAATTAGGCAGGAATCTGCCATAAGTACTTAAAATATAAACTGTGAAATACATCCTTATGAAAAGGGGTTTCAGAGTAGGTGCACTGTCAGTACAAGCAAGTCCATTCTTGATGTACAGCTAATTTGGTTTATTAAACATCACTACCCTAGAAACCCAAACTCCCGGTTAGACCCAGTGCCAGAGCCCCAGCAGCCTTAAAAGTACTTTACTGGCTTGTTTCCCCTTTTGATTTTGTGGGTTGGCTGTATTTTGGGGGTTTTGTTGGGGTTTTTTTTTGGTTTTTTTTTTTGGTTGGTTTTTTGGGCTTTTGGGGGTTTTGTTTGTTTGTTTGTGGGGTTTTTTATGTGTGTTTTTTTTGTTTTTGTTTTGTTTGTTTGTTGGGGTTGTTTTTTCAGTAGTATCTTATCCACTAATGCTTTATCCCAGCTGCTAAGTTATCCCAAGAAGGAAAGGCATCTGTGAGAATCAGTCACATGTTGTTAGTAAAGGACACATACAATGCACTGTACTTGATAACAAATGTATTATCTCTTTTTAGGAATTGACCTGGAGAATATTGTTTACTATAAAGATAGTACTCATTATTTTGTGATGACAGCAAAAAAGCAGAGTCTTCTGGACAAAGGAGTGATCATTAATGTATGTAAAAATGCTGGCTAAAACCTGATTTTGTTTACTTGGCACAGAATAAGTACGAACATCTGTATAAACGTTGATGCATATTATAGAGGGTGTTTATAGACTTACTACATCATTTCATTAAAGCTCAGATCTCTTAGATCTTACTCTTTTTCGTTACTGTTGTTTTTCCCTCCAGTCAGCACCAAGTTTCTGTAGAGAACTGAAAACAATATATCCTAAATTTATTAGTTCTGAAACTGACTGAAATAGGATCTTGACTCACCTTGGAAATATGTAGTGTGGTCATCACACTAGAAAATAAAAACCTCATTATTTAAAGGTGAACTTTACACAGCTATGTCCAGTTTTATCAGACAAATAAGGAAGCATTAAAACCTACTCCAGGCTAAATTGCAAATTCTCTGACGTGGGTAGAACATGATGGAAGTAGGCTATAAACACAATGTCCTAAGTACCTTTGAAAGTTTAGGCCTTTGAGGCCTTTTTTTTGTTTGCATTTTTTACCTTCTTCTGTAAGATGTATGGGTTTATTTTCTTTTGTTTCTAGAGAGTGTTTTGGCATCATTTAAATTTATCTTCCTGGAAACCCAAGAGAGGTCAATTTTTCTTAAAGTAAGACGGTGCCAAAATGAGTTGAGTATAATTTCCTGAAGGAAGTACTTGTGGGGAGCTATCAGAAAGCTTTTTGGCTTTCTGATGGGACCACTTAGCTCTGTGCCATGAACTCCTGCCCTGTTGGAGAATGGTCCCAGGGCAGAGCATCTGGCCTTGACCAGCCAGGATGGGAGCGGGGAAGGGCAGCAGCCCCAGCAGTGCGGGGTGGACGGAGCAGGACATGGGCCCTGGGGTTGAAGGACTGGTGTTTGTAGGTGAGGGCAGTCCTGGGAGGTCTGTTGGTAGCTTGGAGAAGAGGAGTAGTAGCTGTGGCTGTCAGAGCTCTTCTAAGCTGCTCAGGTCTGAGTGGGAGAGAAACCAAAACAGTCTGTCTAAAACAACTGGGCTAATAGGGGTTCTGTGGTATCATCCCTATGATTAGGGGTCTCATCCGCGATTAAGCTGTAAATAGAAACTGCCTTATTAATAATCACTGGCTTTAAGTAGGGTGACCTGTAAAGGCAGGGGCCTTCACCACACTGGCCAAAGAAAACCCGGCCCAAAACAGCGCAACAGAAGTTTCCACAGTCCAAGTTTGAATGTATTGTTACCAAGGTGTTAAGTCAAGCCTTGAGGCTGAGACCTGCATGTTATATCCTCACTTTGTTGGTATTTCTGCTCTTGTGTGGTTTCCGATGTGGGGAGCACACATCCAAAAATGCATTGCAGTGAGGATGGTAGTATCTTTTGATGGGAGGAAAGTAATGTCATGAAAATAGTGCCTAACTGAAGAACTGGGTGCACTGTAATACTATGTTGCAAATAAAGCTGCTTGTTCAGTGTTGGCGTAGAGAGCTCCTGTTTGGAGTAGTACAGTAACCTCTGTTTCTGTATTAACTTTTTGGAGGAGATCACAAACCTTACTTGGTTCTTTATGCTGTGAGATGTGTGATTGCTACTCATGCTATGACGTTGCAATGTTCTAATCCAGAGTACAGTTGGAGTATCTAATCTACATGCTTCTCTCCCTGCAGGACTACATTGATACTGAGTTGCTCCTCTGTGGGGAAAATGTGAACCAGAGCAATTTGCTGTCCTATGCTAGAGAAGCTGCTGACTTTGCAACCAACTACCAGCTGCCTTCCTTGGATTTTGCAATTAATCACTATGGGCAACCAGATGTGGCAATGTTTGATTTTACTTCTATGTATGCATCTGAAAATGCTGCACTAGTAAGACAGAGACACAGACATCAGCTCCTGGTGTCTCTTGTTGGAGATAGTTTGCTTGAGGTATATCTGTATTTTTTCCCCTTAACCAAGCCATTCAGTCTACCCTCCAAAACAAACTGTACTCTTTTACATGTACTTTATTTGGAATAGATTTTTTCCCTTTTTTTTTTTTTTTATGCCATAGTTATGTCATGACTAATGCTTGGCTTGCAGTCTGTAGCTGAGATCCTCTTTTGCTTTATGCAAGCTGTATTTCTGTCTGAAAACTGTGAGCTGTGTGTCCTCAGCTTGGGTGCATAGCATAATTTTCCTGACTTCCATCATAGAGAAAACTTGGTCCAAATTTTGATTGCAGTCTCTCTGCCTTAATATGTTCTCTTTTTCTCTTTCTGAAGTGAAAAGTGTATTTCACAACTAAACTTTGTTTTAAAATCATGCTGACAGCCTGAAGTATTTGAAAAGATCAGTTCAAAGCAAAATTAGGGGATGAGAAGAAAGGCATCTTTTTTCCATTTTTTTTTTTCCCCTCAGCCTGTACCTTTTGAGGTTGAGAAATCTGGTTTTAAATATAGAAGCTAAAAAAAGAAAAAGTAAAAGCAGTCTTTTTCATTACCTAAGATGTGGAGGAGCGAAATGCCTAAAAATTGCAAGTTGTTGTATTTTAACTCTTTCAGGGCTACTTTTCTGATACAGTTTGAAACCCTAGACTCCAAATTCACATTGCAAGCTACTTTTGTAATAAGACATTATTACAAGGAATTAAAATGTAATTGCTTCTTACAGCCCTTCTGGCCAATGGGTACTGGCTGTGCAAGAGGCTTCTTAGCTGCTTTTGATACTGCATGGATGGTGCGGAGCTGGGCTCAAGGAAAGCCCCCGCTAGAAATTCTTGCTGAACGGTGAGTGCTGCTTTTGTCTTCTCTGTCATTCCCAGTGTTTGAAAGAGTTGCAGCATTGGTAGAAGGCAGTGAAGTTCAGAATGCCAGTAGGAAAAATATTCTTCACTGTGATGGCATTGGGTTGAGGTTATCTGTTCATTCAGGTTACTGAACAATTTACAATAGCAGTAGGCCATTGCGCTGTATGCTTCTGTGCACTAATACAGAGATCCAGCAATGTGTATAACATGGGTTTAAAGCACTAATTCAAGTCACTAATGACTAGAAGTAAGTGTGATCCTTAAGGAAGTAAACCAAAGATACTTCACTTGTGTCAAAAGACTAACCTTCCAACCATAAGTACACCAACAATCCTGGTGTTGCTGTGGTCTGATGGTTTAAGTTGCTGACTTTGGTCCTGATGGCAACTGCCCTGCTCTGCTACAGCTGCCCAGGTGTTTTGGGGGCAGATACACAATAGAAATAATCATGGTTGTAGTAATGCAAGTAGAAGCATTACAAAGAACAGTGCTTTGAGAAGTTTTAAGATAGAAGCTTGTGGGATGACTCAGACACAGCATAGTCCCAAATGGAAAATTGAACAGCATAATAAAAAGGCTGTGATGGTTATAGGAATTGCAGAATGACAGGATTTAGTGCTGTTATGTGGTAAAGAAGTTACTCCTTGGGTGGATGTTAAAGCAAAACCAGATGACTGAATGATGTAACTTCTTTTTTTTTTCCTCCTCTTCTCTTTTTTGTTCACTTCCTGCTTCAGGAAAATATGGGCATAAGTTCTGACAGTCTGTCTTTTTGTTGTCCTTTTTATATCTGGCATCATTCTGCTGTTCTGCTGAGTGGGGATAGGAAATGGGATGAATGCATTATGCAGTTAGTGCATAACACTTGTCCTAGCAGAATCAAAATAAGGCGCAGATAGCTGCAAAAAAAGAATACCCTTTATGTAATAAATATTTATTTTAATCAATATCTCTTGCATCTTTTTTTCTCTACCAGAGAGAGCATTTATCGACTTTTGCCTCAGACTACCCCTGAAAATATTAACAAGAACTTTGACCAGTATACCATTGACCCTGGAACAAGATACCCAAATTTGAATTCAAGCTGTGTTCGACCACATCAGGTTAGTACTTTAAAGATTGCTTGTGAAATTAGGGCTGTAAATAGTACATGAACAAAATCTTCAGGAGACTCCTTAATTTAGAACCAGCTGTTGATGAAGTTTTCTTTCTAGGTTAACTCTTGTTTTTCTCTCTAAGCAATTCTCACATTATGCTGCTAATTGCTTTTACTTGTAGGTAAGACAATTATATGTTACCAATGAGTTACAACAATGTCCTCTTGAAAGAGTGAGCTCCATTAGAAGATCAGTGAATCTCTCAAGACATGGTATGTGACATCTCATGTTTCCTGCCGTGCTTAGTATTTAGAGCATTCTGAACATACAAAAACTGATCAAAACATTTGCTCTCCACTGGAACTGCAGAGTCAGATATTCGACCTAACAAGCTTTTGACCTGGTGTCAGAAGCAGACAGAAGGGTACCGTAATGTTAACGTCACAGACCTGACTACCTCCTGGAAAAGTGGCCTTGCGCTGTGTGCTATTATCCATCGCTTCAGACCTGACCTCATGTAAGTGGCATCTGTAGATCTTAAGTGTAGGTATGTTAAGCATTTACCAAAGCGTAGGGTAAAACCAACGAGAACAGCACTGATACTCCAGAGTCCCCTTCTATTTCTGGTCTTTGCAAGGAGATGCGCACCATTGCCAGGTTTGGGGGATGGAGAGGGTGGGGTAGTCTTGCTTAGTTTGTTTTTGTATGTCTTTGCACACCATTTAAAATGAAGTATATATGCTTGCAAAGAGCTAGGAAGGCTTTGAACCTTATGATTTATGATCATGTTTGTCACATGGCTATTTAAAACAAAAATTGCAGTGCTTGGAGAATATGACAGCTGCATTCCCAGGTCCCTGGAGACAGCTTTTTAGTGTATGTTTAAAACCACAATGTCACTGTCATGAGTTACAGAAATACCTGGGTGAGCCTTAAATGGGCCATCCTCAGTATATTGTAGTGGTTACTGTGACAGTCATGTAGGGAAATGATGGGCCATGTTGGTGCACAGGAGATGGTGGTTTTGCATTACTCTGTGTCTAGAAGAGCACTGTTCCCTTGCACAGTTCCCTTGTGTAACAACGGCTGGCCCTTGAAAATCAACTGCTTTAGGGATGGAGTGTAAGCCAGCATT
This sequence comes from Psittacus erithacus, assembly GCA_009867235.2. NCBI lineage: Eukaryota > Metazoa > Chordata > Aves > Psittaciformes > Psittacidae > Psittacus > Psittacus erithacus. The sequence goes on from WYDI02042401.1 coordinate 7,499, forward strand.
CCCCTTTTGGCAGTGTTTCTGGGGTCCTATAACCCTATAATTCATACATTCTTATGTATGAATATTTTGTAAGGTTCCTCAGTTAGATACCATGGGGTCAGTGTTTAATAGGTGTCAGGAAACGGCAATTGCTGGTGCTGGGTTACTGGACCTGCCTGCTGCAGTCTGTGGTGGGATGACTCTTCTTTGTCCTCTCACCAGTCTCTGGAATGCAGTGGATGCATTCTCTTGTCTACCTACACAGACTTAGGAGTCACGAATGAATTATTGTCAGCCATCCTTTACTGTGGATAAATGAAAGAAATGATTGAACTCTTTTATGAGGTGTGATAAGTTGGATAAAACAGGAATGATATCAAGGATGCTTGTTTGTACATCTTTGACAGAGAAGGAGCTAGGATTTTAAGAATTAGATTTTTTGGATTTGGTTTGTTTTTTCCCTTGTATTAGTTTAAAAGCATTATGTATGGTTTTGTGAAGAGGAGAGTGTAGAAAGCAAAGTAATATTTTCTGTCTGTGGAAAGCATGTCTTCTAAGCCCTGCTGTCTCTAGAAAGCTGATAGATTTCCTGAGCTAATGGACCTCCTGCTGTTTAATTAACATTTTGTTCAGATATTTTTGCCTTTTTGTACTAAATGGGACTGCTGAAGGACTTGGCCGGATGAAAACTGGGAAGGCAGCAGAGGCAGCTGCCTGTGGGTTGCAGGCAGGGCTGGGGTGGAGGGCTGCCTGCAGCCCCTTGGCTCCAGGAATAGGCAGTTTGTGTGGGGAGAGAGAGTTTTCTGAGGATTCAAAACCTTACATTCCTTACGAGGAGAAACTACCCTGCCCTGAGCTTTGTAATTTATTCACATGTTTATTTTAATCATGAATTTTGGAAGCTGTTCAAGAGATCAGAGTCTTAGAATAGGTCCCATAGAAAATGGATTAGAGAATGGATAAACACAGTTCCAGATGTGTGATATACTTTAGTGTGCTGCTAAATTCAGCTATGACATGGACAGGAGGTCCTCATTTGAACTGTGTGCGGAACACCTTAAAAAGAAAGGTAGTGCCTGTTCATGTGTGTGTGTACACACATAACATGTTTGTTCCATAAAACACTAGCCTAAATTTACTACTCCTGACTCTGATGATTTATAGAACTAATCAAAACTAAAAAGTCAATTGCTAGCAGGTGAACTCTGTAGTAGTACAGCTGTATTTGTAGAGGGAAAAAGTTTCTTAGCACTTCTAAGGAGGAATTGTGTTTCTTCACAAATAAGATAATCCTTTTCATGGGACTGCATCAAAATCCATTTCAGTGAAACAGCTTCTAAATTACATTTTTACAAAGCCAGGATTTGTAATAACAGGATTTCTTACCTTTGGCATTTCTTACCTTTGGCATATCTGTCACTTTGACCCAGTGAAATGCCTGTGTGCTCATTCATGGTGCTGTTCTGCACCTATCCGATAGACAGGGGAGCACTGCATGTTTGTGTGGGAATCAGAGAGGAAACTGCCACTAATACCAGTGTGTTGCCCTACAGTGACTTTGATGCTCTGAATGAAGAGGATGTTGTCAAAAACAATCAGCTGGCATTTGATGTTGCTGAGCAGGAGTTTGGGATCCCCCCTGTGACCACAGGGAAAGAGGTGGGGTCAGCTGGGGAGCCCGACAAGCTCAGCATGGTCATGTACCTCTCCAAGTTCTATGAACTGTTCAGGGGCACACCTCTGCGGGCAGCAGGTAAGCCAAACCCAGGCTGCTCCTAATTCTTGCAAGTTTAGGAGGCAGAAGCACTTCATCCAGGCTGCTTATGAGTGCTGCTCTTGAGGCAAGAGTCTTTTCCCAGCTGAGCTGTTCTGGCATGCAAGAGTGCCTGCTTCTGTCTGCAATAGTTACCTTGTGCTTTAAAAAGGAAAGGGGGAAAATCTTGACTGAAAGCCAAGGTTTTGTGGGTCCTTGGTGGTTTCAGAGAACAGAAGCAGCTGAATAACTGCTGCTTGACATCATAAAGTTCGTGTATCAGGTTGTTAGAGTCATTCTCTGGTAAGGATGACTGCATATGGCATGTCCATTCCTGGGTGCTTCTCTTCCTTTTTTAAAAAGTCACCCTATATTGTATGTATTTATTTTATTGGCTTGGGTTTCTTATATATATATCATTGCTACCAGCACTCAAGTGGAAAATTCTGTCTTAGACAAAGGATTTAAAAAAGAAATTTGAGTAAATATCCTAAGTGGTTGTTTTTTGAACAGATGCTGGTGACAAGCAAAATGGAGAACATAACGATCTTTGTTCAGCAAAATCATCCAACTTCATCTTTAATAATTATATCAATTTAACATTTCCAAGAAAACGAGTACCAAAGGTAAGAATAGCCTTGTAAACCTTTTTCTGTTGAGAAGATGAAAATAAACTGTCAGGTTTAAAAATAACGGTTTTATATGTATCCTACTATTAAAAGACCTGTAGAAGGAGATTTTTGAGCATATCAAAGAAGAAAAATAAGATTTCACAGTAAACAAAGCTAACGCACACATGCACACTCAATTCTTACGATGTTTGTAAGGATAATACTGAAGCAATTTGTCAGTGTCAAATTGCTGAAGCATTAATAATAGTCCCAGTTAAGCATTCTCTGTAACTGCAAAATTTCAAATCACAGTGAGAATTTAGGTGTACTTGGGAGAATTCGTATCTATTGTCCATGGATATCTTCTTCAGTGAAGTTAAAAATAAGAGGAGAAGGTTGTTTTATTTGTTGTGTTTATAAGTTAACATTTTCAGCTTGAAATATATGAGATCCTGGCTTTGTTATGTGTATTGCCTTTTATGTTTTATTTTTGGAAAAATTATTTTTAAAATAATTTTTAGGAGGTTTTGTGCAATGCTAGATACTGAGGATTTTTCTATTTTGGGGGCCTTTGGGCTTGAGTTTTTGGGTTTTTTGAGACAGGGAAGTCTGGAATTTTTTCTGGGTTATTCCTACCTTTAAGAAAAAATAGTACTGTAGTTCTGTATTCCTGGAGTTAAATATGCAGCCATATTATTATATTTCAGTTCAAATAATCCCTGGTATGCTAGAAGGCTTATTGATTGGGAGTGAGTGCTGTTTTTTCACAAAGCAATGTTTTGAACAGTTGTGCATGTTGTCATAGTTCTGGAGGGAAGCTTTCAAATACTTATAGATGTATAAAGCCTGCAACAGTAACAAACAGTGGGCAGGCTGACTAGCATGACTGAGATGATGCTCTCTTACTCATATACATATATTCTTCTCTCGGTCACTTATTAGTGAAGACTTATTGAAATGCCCTTTTTATGTCCCTTTATAAAACATATCCATGCCCATACATGTTGTGATACAACACTCTGGGGCCTTGAAAGGTTATGAAGACCTGAGTTAATACTGTGCAGCATAGGACTGTGTGCAGTAAGAGTATTGTGTTTCTGAATGGATTAAAACTTCAGAAATTTTCTATGATTTAATTTATAACTTACCCTAATGAAATTATTCAGTCATAAACTGTTTCGCCCTCTGCCTATTCATTAACCTGGTCCTCTTCTGGAAGGAGACCTTGAGGAGGGACTGTGCTTCTACAGCCAAGCCTACCTTCATTTTAATTTCAGTTTACATGGGGAGTGTCTGCAAAGCCTGGCTCAGAGGCACCAGTGTCTCAAAGCCAACTGCTGCAGATTAACCAGCACAAGTTGGACAGCAGCTTGTACTCCACCAAAATGAATTTAACTTCTGTATTTTCTGAAACAAAGCTTAATGCAAAATTGTTCCAGGCTTTGAGTTTCCTGGGCTAGCCAGAAATTGTGTATTTACTGCTGTAGTTCTCAAGCCCTTGCTTTGTTGGGGTTTTTTTCCTTTTATTTCTTCCTTTTTTTTTTTTTCCTTTCTAACAGACCTCCTTCATGCATAACTGTATTGCTTCATTTACACGTATGCAGAGACTCTTTAAGTTTTGCCTTCAGAAGTACACATTTCCAAATTCTTTTGGAATTCAGGGTCCTTCATTAAAGTTCAGGTGTTCATGTATGTGCTGCATTTCTCTGTAGTTTAACATACTGCTTTTTAAATTTGTTGCTAACTTATCCTCTCAATTTTCATGGAAATGTGGGGGGTTTTGTTTGTTTTTTACCTGAAGAATTGCTCCAGAATTTCCAACGATTTCCTAGATTATGTCTGAAATATTTTCTATCCAGAAACACATTTTTGAAACCTGTGGACAACACAGTAACCTCATATATCCTTGTTAGGAAATAACTTTTCTCTGCCACCCATATATACACAAAACCAAGTGACATGTTTCCCAGCTAACCAACCAGTGGGAAGTCAAATAGGCAAAATAAACATTGCTTTTTCTTGTGGGTGACTTCTTCAGAAGAAAAACCTTCTTCATGACCACAGTGTTGTTGGTTTTCCCTGAGTTATTTGCAGAAGTAAATAGACTTTTAGTAGTGGAGAGAGCTTTCCATTACTAAGCTGTGCGGCCCTCTGACTAACCTCTCGTCATGAAATAAGCCTTCTGTCATAACAAGAGGTATAGTTCTTGGCACTACATGAAAGCATGAGGTTACTTGCTTGATGGGCTCCTTTGGTTTCACTCTGCAGGGGTTTGTTTGAAACGAGAAGCGAAAGCAGTATTTTCCAAATCAGCTTGGGGAGTGGGACTGTTAAGACCTTATTTTATATAGGGCTTTGCAGCCCTGTCATGGCTGGGGTGTGAAACTAAGCAAGGAACATGGTACTCAGGTTAGAACAGAAATTTGTGAGTGCCAGAACCAGCTGAAACTAGCTGGGAAATAAAGCTCCTTGGAAAGCAACTGTTTGAGTTAAGAGTTTGGCTTCAGATTTATGTCTCTTTCCCCTGCAAAAAGTGCTGTTGAGCATTATCCAGGTATTACTGTATGAGAGCACTCACGTATCATTGACTCAGAAAACAGCCAGGGTAACAGTGTTGCTTACAAAATTTTCCATACCATCTTGTTTGTCCTTTTATTTGGCTGGAAGAGGGATCCTTATCTGGGCTCAGGTTGTGAGAGACTAGGAAGCGGGGCCCTGGAGCTGGTGTGGCCATGGCTGCTCTGGCAGGGTGTGTTGGGCTGGATAATGTTTTCCATTCTCCAACAGCGTGTCGGGAGGGCTGGAGAGGAACTGATATTTCCTGTGCTCCAGACTAATAAATGAATGGAGGTGTTTACACAATAGAGGGCACAGTCCTTTTTCTTGCAGTTTTGCTGGTCAATTAAATTGCTTTGTCTTTCATTTCTTTGTAAAATATGTTAATTACAGTCCTTTGTGTAAGATTTTTGAAAGCCATCATCTTGTTTGCTCCATTTACTTAGGGAAATTCGGCTTTTATGTGGTACAGATTATTATGCAGAATACATTGTGCTGTTATGTTGTTCAGTTTTCCTTGGTAGACTAACAACTATAGGTAGTGTAAAGCTAGGTTACTGAGAGCTGGTGCTTGAAAGACAATGTACCAAAGCATACAAAGTCATCAAAATACTGTCATCTGATTCTTTTGGTGTTTGCCCAGAAGTTGTTTGGGATTACTTCTGTTCACTGCATAATGATTTATTACAGTGTATATATAAAAAGGAAGCCTGTATTCTTTGATCTCTCTTTATTCTTTTTTTCTTTTTTTTTAATTGGCTGAGCAATCACTAAGTTGCAGCATCGGCAGATGCAAATAAGTGGAATCTGTTGTTCATAAAGTGTAACCCAACATGACATCTATCAGGCAAAAAAGAATTTCCATTGTACCAAATCTTCAAGACTGAATTTAATAAAAACTGTTGCAAATTTTTAAGCATTGACTGTTTTGCAAGTTCATCCAGATTGTGTATGAAGTATTATTTATTGTGTAATCCATAATTCAGTAAAGTAATTAAACATGTGCGTAGCTTGAGCACAAAACAGGCAATTTGGTTGCTTAAGTATTGTAATGTAAAGCCATAGTCAGGGAGACAGACTTTAAGTCAGACAATAATTGTTTCCCCAAAAGAGGTATGTCTGCACTATAAGCACATGATCTGCATGCAGATATCTAATTAAAAGATGTGAAAAAGTGTGGGTTTTTGGACTTTGTTACTTACCTGTAAACCAGTGTGGTCTAGACTAAAATTCACAGAATAAGTGATGCTGTAATGCCTTTTCCTTCAAGGATGTGTCGGTAATTTATGAATCATAAACTCTTCAGCACTGAAAGAGGAAAAGATAAACACCAACAATGTAGGGCCTGTGTTCAACAGAGTATACAAGCATGTATTTTCACTCACCAGAGTCCAGTGAGAGCTCTCAGTCAGGGGTTACAGGGCAGCTTTGACGCATGTGATAACTCCCATGAGAGCCACCAGCCTCCTCATGCGAGGGTCTAATGATGCACGCCGGTGCCATGAGGACCTCCACATGCTGGCACTGCTCACCTGGGTTTGTCTTGTTTAACACAGGCCAGAAAACACTGCCTGGTTATGAAAGTTAATATCTTGGGAGGAATTGAGTGGGTAAATCTGGTAACTGCTGCAGTAATCTGTAAACTTGTTTTGGCTTTACCATTCCAGGTTGAAGGGAAAACAGAAGAAAATGAGTCTAATAAAAGACGTCGAAAAGGTCTTTTTGGTGTCTTCGAGGAGGTTAGTGTTCAGTGGTGTTTAGCCAGTTCCTTGATGAGCACCAGAGCTGAGGAAGCAGTGGGAGCTGGGGGGCTGGGGCTTGGCTTCTTTTGTGCTTGGCAGGAAAGAAAAAGCCAGCCTCTCTCCTTAAAACCTTGAATTTACCATGATGTGTGCTAAAGAAGAGCTAAATTTGTTTAAATCATTTGTCAGGAAGGAGAGCATTACCTAAATTGCACTAGTTTTCTTTGAGACCCAAGAATGTTTAAGGTGTTGGTGACTCTGTTTTATCACTAGCACCAATTAGTATTCCCTTTCTACTGTACTCTGGCACCAAAGAGAGTACTTGTTGGTGACTTTGGCATGGTGAACAGTGTCATCTTTAAAATATTATGTAGATGTATTTCCTATTGTATTGCCCTTTGCTGATAAGGATGTGCATCTCTCTTTTTAGCTCTCCATGAGTGTTGTAGGTAAACTCAGGAAAAACATAGTTTGTTGTTTCCTTGCAGACTTCAGGCTTTTCAAGCCAAGGGACAAATGGGAAAGAACACAGTGATGGCAGAGAAGGAACAAACCAGAATAAAGTTAAATCAATGGCAACTCAACTGTTGGCAAAGTTTGAAGAGAATGCTCCAAATACAATTTTTCGGAGGCAGGTATGTCATAGGTGAATGTAAAAGTAATCTCTGAAATTAAACTGTAGTCACTCCTCGTGAATGTGATGCTGTATGCTTTATGCAAATTAAAGGTATTCCTTTCAGTAGTTAATGAACAAATGTGACTAATATAGATTGACTAATGCAATTAATATAATGTATTAATATATATTTTAATAATAAAGTGTAGTGGAATTGCAATGTCTAGAAATGTCTTGCAAATCAGTCTGTAGAATTTTTGCTTCGTGTGGAAGTCGCAGGTAACTGCATATGGTATTGCAAAAGGACTTTTTTTTTTCCCCCTATATTCTGTGACTAAAGGGTGCTACACATCCAGTGGAATCTTTCTTTGTGGAAAATTTAGAAAGCATAGAAGGTAATCTAACCTTTTGTAAGATGTGTCTGGCTGCCATTTCTATTTGTAAAGTAGACATAATGGAATACGTTTGTACGTTCGGTGGCTTTTTCATGGTTTAAAGATAATTCAGTACTGTCAAGGTGGGGATCACAAGCTCAAAATTGCACTTTAGCTAGTGAGATGGTTTGAGTCAGCTGAGTTTGGATCTGTCACAGAAAATATTTTAAGGAAGGGTGAACAAGGTGTTGAGGTTCTATAGAGGGAAGTGGTTTTCTAAATTCTTTGTGCTTGCATCCATTTTTTTCTTTTACATACTTAAGTCCTCCAGAAGTGTAGGCTTTATAGATGTCAAGTGACTTCCACAGTGTGTGAACTGCTGTTGTTTGCACTCCATCTGGCTACTTGTCAATGCCCTGAGCTTTCTGCATGTGATATGTGTGCAGAGGTTTGCTTGGCCATGTTGAAGGAGTCCTTGATGCTTTTTTTACCTTCTAATCATAATCTTTCTAAAATAATACCGAACGTGCTGAATTTTAAGTATACCTTTGTTGGTAGAAGGGGTTAATAAAATTGGTCAGTGACAAAAATCTACAAAGCATGTTGTTAAGCTCCATAGTAATGTGTCTTTAAAACCAGCTTTTATTTCTTTCTGCCTCAAAAGACCTTTGAATCCTATTTACTGTCTCCCTTTTTTTTTTTCCCCCCTCCACTCTTTCTTTGTGATTTTAAAAATGCTTTACAAGGAGCTAATAGATAGACCAGCCCTGCTCTCTTCTGACCCTCCTGTTAATCTTCCCTTTGCTAAGCCTAAGGATCCAGGTCTTCTTCCTCCTCAACCAAAAAGGCAGGTAGGAATTCATATTGGTAACACCAGACAAGCATGCTATTTCTGTTATTGCTGGGAACTCAATCTTATTGTGTAACTATAGAATATATAAAACAACATGTGGATGTAATCTGCAAAGTTAACATATATTTAGCTTAGAATTGTGAAAACCACATTAAAGTTTAAGGCTATTTTACACCTGTTTGAGCAGACGAGAAAACTATTTGAAGGAATTAATAACTGTGTGGGGAAATAAACGCAAACCAAAACAAATCTAAACCAAACCTAGAAACATAGGTGTTGATTTCTGCGTTATAACATCTAGAGTCCAAACTGTATAAATATAATTACATAGCTACATTTAACATGTGAGAAAACTACAGCAGTACCTGAAAATTTGTCTGTGCATGTACTTGATGTTTTGGGCTATTGTAAAGATAAGGCAAAGGAAGTTTTCCATCCCAAGAAACCTGGCAAAAATATCTGAGATAAAAGCTTGAGCATTGAAAAGCTGATATTGATGCCCAGAGATTTTATTTCTTTAAGTAGAATTTGTGATTAGAATTTCTGCTGAAGACTCTTTTGCTGCATCTTATACATGGGGCAAAATTTTTTAATACATTGTCTAAATTTTTCTCTTCCAATGAAAGCAGTCTTATATCAAATACTATTGACATTCACATTACAATAGAATTTTAAATTGAAGTAAATACTGTGTTAGGGGCATTGCAAGAGTAGTCTTCAGTGAAATGGGATCTACATTGCATATGGAAATTTGCAGATCAGCTTGATGAAAAATGCAGATTCATAAACCAGTTGAGAATTGCTGTTGCAAAGGCAGGTCTGCTATTCTGAAGCATCAGAAGCACACTGCAAGTTGATTGGCATTAGGTTTTTAAATTTTAATTCTGAGAAATTTGGAAAGTTTGTGTTTTTAATTGAATTGGTCAAATAAGATGAAGTAGAAAACTCTTATGAAAAAAACCCACTGGAAAGTAAGACTGCATTTCGTAAAGCTGAACTGATTAAAATGTTTTGTTTACTTCAAAAGCTATTCTATATAAAGATTCAAATTCAGAGACCTATTCTGAACTCCTCAATGAACTCCTTTAAAGTATTAAAATCTTAAATACATTATTGCTTGACTTGGGTTAGACTAAATCTAGAATTATGCTGAGAACTACCCTTGATATCCTTACAAGTTGATTGCAAGTTTAGTTTCAGGTAGATGTAATACTAAAACAAACAAGCAAGCAAAAAACAATCCGTGGTAAAAACCCTGGAAGGAGATGCAGTGTCATTCTTCTGCACTGATGCTAACTGGGGTTATTCATAAAAACTGGCACAAACAGAGAAGGATGTCAAGATCTGCATAAGTTATGCAGGACTGATTTATTTCAGTGCATGGGTGCAAGCATCAGAGATGCAGTAGATACTTTGCAAAGAGTGATGTGAGAACATTTTGTTTCTAGTTATGTGCATGACTGTGCTGCACTTTCAGAAGCATCCGTAAAAGCTGCGTATACTGCATGGTAGTGCAGAAAGCAGATTTTTTTCACTTCAAGTGTTTCCTAGTTTCAGGTGGTAGCTAGGAGTGAACACAAGGTCAGGGAACCCAAACAGTCTTTAAATGGTTCTGATCATATGGCCAGGAGAGCAAAGACTGTACAAAAAACAGATACCCAGCCCAGTCTGTCAGAAACCTCTGAAAATCTCGCATCTGCCTGTTCTGCTGCATTTGTACTTTCTGGAGTGCTTGAGCGTCTTCAGCACCTGGAGGAAGAACTGAAACAGGTGACAAGCAATTTCTTTTCCTTTCTGTCTCTTAACTGCATACGTTAATCTGTATACTATATTGCCCCTAGATGTGCTGGCTTTTTCTCTGTTGACTATAGGCTATATCAAGACAAACTTGGTCTATTCTTATGATGTATGTGACATTAACAGAACTTTCTCTCTCTCTCTCTTTTCTTGGCATTCCTTCGCTGGCTCTTATTGCAGAAAAGAGCTCAGACCATAGCAAATAGGGAATTCCATAAAAAGAACATTAAAGAGAAGGCAGCACATCTTGCCTCAATGTTTGGATACATGGAGCTTCCAAAGGTGAATATTAGGTTTTGTACCTGAAAAAGAGCTGAGTTAGAAGACATACAAGAATTCATGGGGGGAAAAATTGAAGTAGTTTTGTTTCTAACTTTCCTTTCACCTTGGGTGGATCTGAAAAGTAATGTGGATTCCACTATAACTGGCAAAGGGCTATGTATTATTCATAATTTGAGGCAAAACACAATCTAAATCACAGAGCTAGTCAGAGTACTTTAGCACGAGAGAAATGTTAGAATAAACCATGTCTTGTGTTTAAGTATACACTGGTAGCTCACAGTTTCTAATGAATTTGTGAGCAGTAGCTCCTGGTGGAATCTGGCATTTCTTATGCTTTGTTATGCTTTCTCCCAGCACTATCTTACCTTACTGTACACTGTAAATATTTTTAAAAGAAAACTGAGTACAATAGTATCATTTGCCATGAAGGTTTTACCTTGATAATTTCCATGGCTCCTCACTGTGCAGAAATATCGAAAAAAATAGAATTGTAGTTATTATCCTTCTATTTTTTTCATGCATGACTGTGAAATTACTTTCTTAACCTGTGCTAATGTCACTGTCTCTTGGCTAATTCTCCTGTTTCTGCTTTACACAGAATAAGCTATAATTTCTTAACCTGTGCTAATGTCACTGTCTCTTGGCTAATTCTCCTGTTTCTGCTTTACACAGAATAAGCTATCTACTAAAGGCTTATCGTATTCTCAGCCCCCAACTCCCTCTTGCCCTCCACCTCATGATTCAGCTGCCGCCTCTTCTTCATCATCTGTCGATTCAGCTTCCCCTGCTGTTCCTTCTAGACAGGTACACTATTCACAGCTTTGTCCTTTAAAATCCAAACGTGTTGCTAAAGCTGCTTGAGAAACTGCTTGAATGGAAGGTGCTGCCAGCAGATCTGTTGTATAGGTTTTATTTCATATTGGAATCAAATTTTATTTTATTCACTGTTGTTAATTCTGCATGTTTGTAGGAGGAAAGTCATTGTTAAAAACCTATAAAGCTGAAGAACAAAGCAAATAGCTAATAAAATTTTTACTTCAGTTCTGAAAATTTCATATTGCTGCTTATCTTGAATGTTCTGTTGTTGGACAGTAACACAGACATGACTAGCAGAGAAAGAGCTTCAAATTGTATAGCTAACTGGATGTTATGGGATAGTTAGGTGTTCTTGGATGGCATTTGTGTTTGGGTTGTTTGTTTTTTTTTCATAAGAATATCTGTCTGGGCTGCAGGGAGGAACCTGCACAATAATGTTGGTTTTAACTACAAATTGTATGAGCACTTGTACATACAGACCAATTGTATTGTTTTGTTTGTTTACTTATTTGTACTTGAAACTTGTTCCTGCACATTATTTGCTAGAATACAGTTTTTTGTAACAGCAAACTTTTACAGAGGGGAAACATGCATACTTTGAATGAAAGCGGTTATGTAACACTTGAATCAGATACTCGGTTCTTACTACTTATGCTGATGTTAGATGGGGCTGTGCTTTTATCTGTGGAAGTTAGGATGACATTGGCTTCTAACTCCCTTTGGGTTAGAATGATTTTACTTGAAGAAAGTTTCTTTTTCAGCTTTTCAGGGCAGGTACAGACCTGGGTTTCCAGTATTGAATAGGCTGGGTGAGGAGATGAAGGTGGAAACATCATTTTTTCTAGGAGTATTGAAGGCAGTTGCTGTGACTCAGTGCACATGCTGCTGGACCTGGTGGCTCTGCTGCCTGACACATAAAAGAAATGCTATTCAGCAAGATCAGGTACTGTCTGCATTTACTGTGAGGAGGAGCAAAGCATTCTGCTTTTGTTGTATTCAAGTAACAGTAGTTTCATGAATTACTCATGAGTGTTGCCCGACTTCAGGCAAGCCGTGGGTGAAGGTAATTTCCCATCTGGTGGGCAGGATCATTTAGTGGAATGGTCCAGGTATTTTAAGGTTATTTTGCACCATATTGTTAGTGCTGGTTGGAAATTGGGCTCACATCCCCAGCAGTAACCAAGAAGCTAGGTACTGAGCTGACTTGCAGTTTGCAAAGCTGTGTCCCTCAATTGAGATGGATCTCTGTTGAAAAGACTCCCACTCATTCTCTGGGAAAATATAGGCTACAGAACCCTTCAAGGATACTGCAAGCCCAGCGGGTGCCTTACTGCAGTAATCCCCTAATTCCCTTCAGCTTCGAAGTAAATCCTTTGCCTGGATTTACCTCTTAATTTCTATGACCTAGCAGGTATAGCATGTGATGGGTTTTAAGCTAAGTAATGGTTTCCAAAATATAGGGGCCTGTTGCTCATTTTATTTGGAGGACCATTGTGACGCTGCAATGAGAATAAAGAAAAAACCCCAAACTATATGAGCAACCCTTTAACATAAGAGAACTAAGTTCTTAATCATACGGAAACTCTGTACAGAGCCATAATTTTACTGGGTTTTAAAGTTTTTTCATAGAGAGCATTTGGCCTGGGCAATCATTTTTGGATGTTTTAATCCAACTGTTTTATTTGAACTGCACTCACAGCCTTTTATTAGCTTGCCACTGTATTCAAATGATGTAGCAATATTTTGTTATGACTTGATTTCAGTCAGGCTGAGTTTACATCAATTGAAAAATGCTCTCCATTCTGCCATTACTCCAGAGGTGATGGCAGAATGCAGCACAGCTGTTGAGGCAAGAAAATCTTGTTCCGTCACCAGTACAGAAAATATGCATTCATCTCATTTGGTAAATATTTGGCTGGTTAGATAGGACTAATGCATTCTTTGGCAGATCTACATGCATGAACATCTTGATGCCTAGTATGCTGCTCCATAGGGTTTTACCTGCTCAGGTCTTCTTGTACACTATATGCATTACATATGTCTAAATATGGTGCATTTGGCGCAGCATATTTGAGAATTTTTAAACAGGTCTGATAATGAACAAGCAAGCTTTAACTTTCCTCCCTTTTGAGGCAGATGCTACAGGAGTAACTTAGAGGGAGTGGAGGGGTTAGAGAGGGTCACTCAGCCATGGTGTCTGCGCAAAGCTGTTGCGGAGAAGGGGAGGATACCTGTCCTCCATGCTCAGTTTTGGCACAGTAAGGGGTGAAGGACAGTCACTATGGAAACAGATTCAGGTGGGGCTTGGGGATGGGGATTGGAGACCCCTGAATAGTAAGTAGCAGGGTACTGGGGAAGGCCTGCAATCTGCAGCAGGTTATGTTTGGAGCAGGTTATGCCAATGTGCACTTTACACAAGTAAAGTGGATCTGTCCTGAGGACAGGATATGAGCTAGATGGTTCTGTGGACCTATGTCTAGGACCCTTACTTGCGCTAGTGATGTGCTGGTGAAGTGTTAATTCATGTGCAAGACTTTTGTTCTCCATACTATTTATTCATGTGCTCTGAGGTTGGTTCAGTCCTGTGATACCTATTACTTTGGCTTTACCTCTCTTTGGCAACTGAATTTCTGTTTCTCTTTAAGTTACACAGGCCATGATTTGGCTTATCTTTTGTTATTTCTCAAACAAAATTTTTCCAGAAGCAGGTTTCTTACTGCCGTTTTACTATGAGAGTATCAAATTTTCAAAGAACACCTGCTGAGCCTTGATTTCATAACAAGCAATGTGTCTGTGCCCTTTCATGGTTAACTTCTTGTCCCTGGATTTTGTCTTAAGATTGCACACTTTTTGGAACATGAAAATTTTTTCCTACTCTAAAACACTGGCTAAACATGGAGCACTATAAAATAAAACTGGATCATATTTCAGGTGCGCAGTGCACATTTTCAAGTGCTATACATGATAATTTAAGAGTATATTTGAACTTCTCTGCTCTGAGTATGCACTGGTAATTAATTGCCTGTGTTTGTGTTATCTTGCGGTTGGGGTTATAGGACTCAGAATTTGTATTTCTGGTCCCTGTTCTGAGATTACTATGAGGCAAGTCTTGACTTCAGTGAGAAAAAGGGCTTCAGGACTGGTAAGCCAGCAGAGCAAGATTCTTCATGTTGCTCTCAGTGTTTCTGCTTTTTCCCAGCAGAATTAAAGATAATGGAAGTCTTCTGAGTTTTGTAAGATTTCATGAGAGATGACCTATAAATATTAGTACCCTTCCATTCTTTAAGTAGTCAGAGCTGTCCCTTTAATTTCAAGTGAGTACTGAGATAGTTATGAGACATGATGATCCTTTGCAGCTGTTGAATTTTCACTAGAACGGTATTAGTTATGGTGCCATATTTATTGAAAATGGTGGCTAAGAAATCATACTATCTTATTACAGAAACCTGTTGTTAAGCCTCAGTCTGAAAGGAGCAGTTGAAAGGAAGGTTATGGATGCATTTTGTTTCTTCTAAAGGCATACAGTCATTACCATTTATTAAGAATTTACTTCTACATGAAAGTATATGCAAGTTGCCAGTAATAATCAAAGCTACCTTCTAGCTTTAATCAGCTGTCAAAATTCACATAGGTAGAATTATGGATGAACAAATAATTATATTACAGGCTGGGCTTTGGTTATTCCTGTTTTCTGTTTAAAGTTGGATTGACCTTCAGAAAACTGTGTTCATCGGAGCTTTGCATGCGCGAATCCACAGCATATATCATAAGAACTATGATGTTGCAATCAGTAGGCTTTGCTGCCTGTGGCGTTTGGACCAACTACTTCCCTTCAGTGAGGTGACTAATTACCAGCAGGGCTTGGGTGTTTCCTACACACAGTAACTTATGACTCAAATGTTGTTTATCTCAGAGGTAAAACATATGTAGCAGGTGGTACCAAAAGTAAATAAATAACTCTTAAAGCTAAATAGGACCAGGAAAATCATTAGGGATATGAAACAACAAAGGGGAAGCATCGTATGCTTTTGGAGGCAGAGAGTGTATTTCCTTTGTTTTATGAAAATACTACCGGGCATAGTTATTGGTTGGCTGTGGTGTTACGAACAATAACACAGGAAAACACAGAAGGCAGCTTTCCCTTCCCACATTAATAACCACTCTGATTAACCTGCTGAAAAGCTTTGGTAACATGTCATTGACAGGTCAACAGTCTTTGCAAATCACACACACGCGGTGGATTTTTAAGTGTTTTCTTGGGGCCTTTTTCTGAAATTTACTGTGTAAGGTAACTCTAAGATTCCTTTCCAGCAAAGGGTTTAAAGCTAATGGTATAAATCTGCTTAAATTGTGAGCAGTAACCTGCTATTTATTGATAGTGGCACCGGCACTACAGAATTGCAGGGTTGTGTGGCACTTCACGTACACCAGTAGCCTCAAGGGTAGTAAGTGCATGAGCAAAATATAAAACCTATTATGTGTATAGTGAGTTTCTAGGGTACATCAGTAGCATCAGGCTGGCAGAGATCTGTATGCTGTCAACCAAAGCTAAGCCATATAAGAGCTGAGAGGTTCTCTACAGGAACGTGTGTAGATTTTGGGGTCAGACCCTC
Source organism: Psittacus erithacus (assembly GCA_009867235.2). Taxonomy (NCBI): domain Eukaryota; kingdom Metazoa; phylum Chordata; class Aves; order Psittaciformes; family Psittacidae; genus Psittacus; species Psittacus erithacus. Next base: position 23,491 of record WYDI02042401.1, read on the forward strand.
TCTCCTGCAACTGGAGTTTATCACACTTACATAATTACATGGGTGAGGATGTTGCTGAAGTCCTTGTCCATAACCTGGTGAGTTTTAGAGAAGACAAGGTTGCTCAGTGGCTGTGCTGTTGTCATACTAGGGCAAAAGTCACTAACCTTGTGGGTTAGACCCCATCCCTCCCATTCTCTGCAGGTTTCTGCAAGTGCTCATGAGGTGGCCTGCTGGCTTCTCATCCTTCCTTGATGTTTCTATGTTGTAATTGAATTGCTTTTGAATAGAACACAATAGAATATTTTGGTTGTAAGGGATGTACCATGATCATATAGTCCAACTGCCTGACCAATTCAGGGCTGATCAAAAGCTAAAGCATGATACTAAGGACATTGTCCAAATGCCTCTTAAGCACTGACAGGTGTGGGGCATGGACCAGCTCTCTGGGAAGCCTGTTCCAGTGTTTGACCACTGTCTTGGTGAAAAAGTGCTTCCTAATGTCCAGTCTGAACTCCCCTGATGCAGCTTTGAACCATTCCCTGGATCTAGGAAGAAGAGATCAGCACGTCCTCTCCAGTTCCCCTCCTCAGGAAGCTGTAGAAAGCAATGAGGTCACCCCTTAGCCTCCTTCTCTCCAAACTAGACAAGCCCACAGTCCTTAGCTGCTCCTCACAAGACTTGCCTTCCAGTGCTCGCACCAGCTTTTTTGCCCTCCTCCAGACACATTTAAGGAATTTCACATCCTTTTCCAGTTGTGGGGCCCAGAGCTGCACACAGTACTCAAGGTGAGGCTGCACCAATGCTGAATACAGTGGGATAGTCCCCTCTTTTGAACTGGTTGCTGGTGCTGTTTGATGCACTCCATTATGGGGTTTACCCTCTTGGCTGCCAGGGCACACTGCCGGCTCGTACTGAGCGTGCTGCCAAGCAGCAATCCCTGATCCCATTCTGCAAGGCTGCTCTCCAGCCACCCCTCTCCCAGTTTATACTTGTGCCTGGTGTTACTCCATCCTGAGTGCAGAACTCTGCATTTAGACTTGGTAAATTTTATCCCCTTAATCATTGCCCAATGCTCCAATCTATCTAGGTCCCTCTGCACATCACCTGGGAGTTGTGGTGCCAAGGCTGTAGAAAATCGATCTCCTCTTGACTACCCACATACTTGATTCAGTAAGGAGAACCAGTAGAGATCTTTCCCCAGTAATGTAGCCTTGTTAAACAATTTGTATAAAGTGAGATCTAATCAGTCCTGAAGTCCACTTGCCTCCTGCCCTTTCTGCTGGTGAGTAGCAGCAATGCTTGTGTTGGTGGTTGTTGTAGGAGACAAGAGTAGCCAGCAATCTTTTGGTTACTAGATTAAATTGAAATCCCACTTGCTTTTACATGGAATGTGAGTTCACTTTCATTACAATAACATTTCCTTTTAATAACATTTCCTTTTAATAACATTTTTAAAGTATGTACAAATGTGCAATTTTCTTGTTTTGACTGCTGCAATGTTGAGGTAGATTGCTCCAATGGGTGGAGAACAGAAATCAACCAACCTGAGGAATTTCAAAGTGTAGTTCAGGCTTAAGGATACTTTTCCTGAAATTCAACTACTTGCAGTCTAGGCACAGCCTTATTGTTCAAGAGATTGCTCTAGCATTTAACTAGTTCAAGGTAAACTTTTTGCTTCAGCTAACTTCAGAAGCTTTCTTTTACCTAGGAGCTTATAGGTAATAAGTTGTATGTGGCCTAAAAGTCACTCAGCGTATTCTGAGGGGCAGAATTTGAGAAGGAAAATTTTGTCTTCTATGATCTTAAACAATACAAAGGAGCATAGTTTTCCTCTAGTAGCAAGTAGCACTTCTGTTGGCTAATAATCTAGTGTACCACTTGGGACAACATTATGGTATGTAAGTAACAGTTTACTTTGCTGTTGTTACCCTGCAAGTTTGGCTGATATTGAACAACATTTTAAAGTTTTTTTTATAACAAACAAAGCCAAACAGGACAGAAATTTGTTTCTTGAATGGCCTTGTTGTCTTAACGTGCATATTTTGTACCTACCTGGATATTAAGTTAATTTATAGGATAACTCTCAAAAGATAAGGGAAGCTGTAAGGAGCTGGACATACTCCCTTGTTTTGTTTTTTTTTTTATTAGCAAGAATATTTTTATCTGTCATAATTTTTGAAAACACACCCACGATGCATCATTGTTTTAAACTTGATAGAAAATGTTCTAAAATTATTTTGCAGTAGCATAAATACCATTGCATTTATATTTTTCTCCTTTCTTCATGGTAGCTTTCTGATATTTTAAAACCTTTCCATTAGCAAGACTTGGTGTGGTGGCAGTAGAAAAAATATATCACTGACAAGTGTGAGGCTTTAAAATCTGGGTTCTTTGCGAGGCAAATGGAGCACAATATATGAGACAGTGGATCCTCTAGGAAATAAAAATAATGTTTTGACTTCAGAAGCCTGAGTACCAGATCCCGGCCTTACCAGGATTGTTCTTGCTGCCTTTGCTACCAGAGAGTTTGTGGGATCTTGTGTTGACTATAGAACTAAAATCAAATTCACTACAGCAAATTTGGTTTAGGGTGGAAAATATTTCTATAGCTCTATGAAGTGTTCACAGTCTTTTTTTCCAGGAACAGGGAACTAGGCTACCTACCTGCCTGCCTGTCACACACCCCTCCCACTCTTTTTACTGTTCCACTCAGGCATGTGTTTTGGCAAGGAAGCGTGGGCCATGCAGTCAGGGGTCTGGTGGTGGTGCGTTTGGAGCCACAGCCTAAGAAAGTGCAATCTCCTTGCAGGCCTGTCTACTTGATAAATTTGGTTAGAGACAGCCTAGCATTTGTGGCTGCTATAGTGTGATGAAGCAGATTAAAGGAGGTGGCTTCCTTTCATGAACGTGGTTTCTCCAGTTTTCCCTGGCATTGAGTCAATGGGGATGAGGGAGAATGGTTGCTTTTTGTGAGCATCACTGAAATGTTTCTGTGTGGGATTTCTATTACATTTTCATAGAATGTTTCCTGAAATGCCACAGTCTGTAGTCTAGTAGTGTGAAGTTTAGTCCCCACTCCTGTTAAGAAATACAACAACAAAGTTCCAAGAAATCAAAGTGAACAACAGGGTTTGTTTTTTTCAGTCTATCAGAACACTCCAACCCTGATAGCCAGGCATTAGCTCCCAGCTCAGCCTTTCACAGGCATGGTGGGAGGACTTGTGCTGTGGGAGCATTTGCTCCCAGCAGTTGTTTCTCCATCGTTTCACAGAGAAGTGTGTGAGCTGCATGGAAGCTTTCTGTGGCCACCAGCTGGAACATGCTGATGACAAATGAACATGCTTGTGCTCTGCTAGACTTTGGCTCTGCTCTTTCTCCTAGCCTCTCTTTATCATTGTTTGCATGTTTTCAAATCATTCTTTTCCTTTTCTCATTAAATTATTTTTCAAGAAAAACTAAAGCTCTTCCTTCTATTCTTCATCTTCTCCCTTTTCTGGTTAGATGACTGTAGGAAAGGTATCATGTGCAATTGGAGCTATGGCTGAAGTTCTTGTCAATCTATATGTGAATGATCACAGACCCAAGCCACAGCTTAACCCCCTTGAACTGGTAAGACCAAACACCAAAAGAAACAATAACTTGATTTAAGAGTGATGTTTCCAGAACTAACATCCTAATTTAAGACTGTGGCTGTGGAGCACTTCAAGCATTATGAAAGGTCTTAGTCTGACATTTATTAAGGAATCAAGTGCATACTGGCAAAATATGCTGATGTGTGGATGTGCTGGAAATGTTGTTCATGGTGTCTTCTATTTATATTTTTATTATTTGTATGAATTAAAACTTCAGGAGGCTTTTATTAAGTGTAATTACTGGTACAGTTAGTAACAAAAGACAATTATTAATCAGGGTGGCTTCTAAAGAAAGTTTTGCTTTAGTATGTGTTTATGCAGTTATTTTTAACACACAAATGCTGAATCACTGTGTCTCATTTTGAAGAGCTGTTTTTAAACTCTGACACTGTTCTGTGTTGAATTCAGAAGCAGTCTCTGGACAGAGCTACAGGTTCTTGCCCTATTCCTCATTCTCCATCTTCTGCCTCTACTGCTCAGACCTGTAAGGTATTGGGAAGTGAAGTAAGGTGTTGTGTTGTGGTGATGACACTTACTTATTAGCCAGCACAAACTCAGTTGCTTCCACTTCATTATAACTATTTGTTATATTAACATTGTATTTTTAAAAACATATATATATGGGTATATTTTCCCCTTTGCATGGTTATTCATTTGGAAAGTTTCATGCTCTGAAATGATCCATCACAGCAAAATGGATTATTGATGGCAAATTTGGAATAAGGTCCTTTAACTTTTAAGCACAAGACAATGTAACAATAAAAATTGTGACTTGAACTTAACATTATGAAGTTGTTCCAAGGCTGCCTTTTGACAGAAAACTAGAGATGAGTTGTGTGGACTATGTGCTGCTGTCTGAATGAGCCTGGACTGCCAAGCCTGTGCCTCCTCTGTCCCATGCATAGAACCTCTCCTGTGGCAGTGGGGATGTTGGAAAGGGAAGGGAGATGGTGATAGCTGTGGTAGAGACGGGTTGCTCATCTGTACTGACTTATAACTAATTCAAAGTAACATCTTCATACCTACATCTAATAAGAAAAGGGAAGTCCAGTGGCATCTACTTAATTTCTAATTTATTTTTCTGTACCTTTTGCATGTATATCCAGAGTGGGTAAGATGTATGACAATTAAATAATGATGATTGCTAGCCCAAATTCAACAAAAACTTTCACAATGGATTCCTGTTGTAAATATGGATCATATTTTAAAGTCCAATGAGTTAAAAATATTCTGCATGTCTGTGGAAGGAGTGAAATTCATTTTTTTTTTGAACAAACCAAGCCCCAGCTTGGGCTGTAGTCTTGGGAGGAACATGTCTGAGAGGGGAAGCATGTCTGCAGTGATTAAAATAGTTCAGACACCAGCATTAAAGACTGTCAAGTTTTCTTTCTGGACCTAAAAATGCAAGCCTACATTTTCCTCCGGAGTGTGTATGAGCAAGTGTGTATTGAAAGCTTCAGGATATCTGTTTTCTTAGCTCTGCATGTCTGTTATTTGAGACTGGCAAGCTCTGCCTTTGTCCTCTTCTGAGAAGCACTGATGCCCTCAGACCGTGAGATGCAAGTGCCTGAGCCAGCATGGTGCAGGGTGATGAAAGAGCATCTGGGGCTGATGCTGCTCTTGTACCTGAGTAAACACAAAACGTCAGTGAACTCCCAGAGCGAAGCTGGATACAAGTCTAGCTGAAACTCACCCCTTAAAGTCCTAGTGATGTCTGATTTACGAATTGCAGCATAAACCTACAGAATTGTGGCAAATGAGTAATAAAAAAGTTGACAGCTTATTTTAACTGTGTGTGGAGGGTGCTGCGTGAAATTCAAGCAGATGAAGAAGCTGCCCAGTTAAGAATTTATATCTGGGTGTAATGCAACAGCTTTATGTGCATTTCTATTTTTATCGTTTAACAGGCATCTCTGCGAAAAGAATTCCCTCAGTCTGTTGGGGGGAGTGACATTTGTTACTTCTGCAAAAAACGGGTATATGTTATGGAGCGTTTGAGTGCAGAAGGCCACTTCTTTCATAGGGAGTGCTTCAAGTGTGAAATATGTTCTACAACACTCCGCTTAGGAATTTACGCCTTTGATGTTGAAGAAGGTAATAGAGGAACTATTTAAGAATATTTTAAATATTGATTGTTTAAGTATTGATGTTTTTAAGGGAACCAGGGAAAAAGACCTGGCCAAGTAGTTCAGTAAAGAGGAGGTCTGCCAAGTACGTTGTTTGTGTCCATACTGATCTTCAAGTCCTTGTACTTGCAGTTCTAGTCTTTCAAAATAATCCAGTTATGACAGACCTGAGCTTTAAATGAAGAATTGCTCAGTGGAAAATAAGTTGTCCAAGCACAGAAAAAAGGGAGGGAGGGGGAAGGGAAAGGTGATTTTTATTTTTTATTTTTTTTTTTTATTCCAACAGTACAGAATTATTCTCATCTCTCATTTATAACTGACCATTAAATAACATAATCTACAAGGGTAAGACATGATAGTGGCAGATTTACATGGATGAAGGGAATATAGGTTATCTCTTTCAAGATGTTATGGCTTAGGAATTTAAAGCAGTAGTACGGGCCAAGCAGTGGTGTAATTTATTCCAGTCTACTGTAGAACAGGAAATTCAGATCTTGGGCATTCAATCCCACCTACACCTTCATTTTTGTTTGTTTGTTTGTTTTGTGGATTTTTTTGTTTGTCTTTTGTTTAGAGGGATATTATTAAACTGAATTGAAATTCCCTTGCCGCTTCCAAATGATTTGGGTAGGTTGGAATATTAACCTGACTCTGTGCCAAAGGTGGCTCTTTTGAAGTCCAGATAATCTTTTGCAAAGACTTTTTTTTTAACTGATTATTTGAGGGTTTGCTGGTTGATGTCTTGTTTTGGTTTGTGACATTGTATTTATTGAATCTTGGGTTTCTGTTATTGATTAATCTTAAACCTGTGTGGTAAATGACCTTGCCTTATTTAATAAACATGCAAATCTGTGCACTGTAAAAGAAACCAATTCAGAGCTGTGAGCTATTCAGTCAGTAGCAAGTTTCCCATTCCTTTTGCTGCCCAACCATTAATTATCCTGATTTTATCTTTTTATGGATGCAACAGTGGCGTTTCACTCCATATATATATAGATAGATGAAATATCTTTTTTTTTCTTTTTTTTTTTTCCTCTTGTAGGTAAATTTTACTGTAAACCTCATTTTACACACTGCAAAATTAGTACTAAGCAGAGAAAGAGAAGAGCAACCTTACAGATCCAAGGAAAGGTACGTATTGGTTATATTAGTAAAACAGGGGATGTTGAGGCAGCTTTATCTGGAGCAAGGTGCAGTACTTGCAAATGTATGTGTGTGAGGGATGTTTTCTAGCTAATATCCAGAAGCAATAAAATCAATACTAAAATATAACCTTCTGGTTCTGTTTGACGTATTTATAGTCTGGTTCGGAATGGAATTCATTTTTTTCCTATACAAAATAAATGTGAACTTAGGAGAAACTGGAAATGAATATATATATATAAAGCCTTGAAAACAGTAACAGAAATTGGATGTGCGATATTTTAGAAGTATATATAACATTTTTTTAATGCTTTATATAAGGAGGCAGCAGAAGCATGGAAGAAAGAGGAGCCCAAACCCACAGAGACCACCACAGAAAGCACTTTGTCTACTGCTAGCAGTCCAGAGGACAGGTCCCCAGGTATCCTGACTTCCTTCTTTAGGGGCACACTAAGCTGGCCCCTTCGGGTGACAAGGGATCTGCTTGACATTCCCAGACGCCTGTCTAACTGGATGCATGGTTTTCTGCACGCTACCAATCTTCATTTCAGGGACAATGCATATAACTATACCTACTTATATGAACTCTTGAGCCTTGGTGTGCCATTCCTCTGTGCTCTTCTAGAGGTACTTACTCATATGTACCGGGAAGCAGAGCTATCACTTGAAAATGTGCTTGAATGGGTGAAAAAAAATCTGTAGGGTTTAAATTCTTCTGTGTCTTGCTCAATTTTGCCTTTCAGATTTTCAAAATTAACAACCTCACTATTTTCTTGAGGGTTTTTTGTTTGTTTCTGTAGGGTTGGGTTTTGTTGGTTTTTTTTGTTTGTTTATTTGTTTGCTTTTTTACTTCTCATGCAATTTAATGCGTGACTTGAATGGTAGATTCCTTCTGACATAAATGAGGTGTACAATCAAAAATTTCAATATGAAATGTACTGTATGTTAGAGCATGAAGGGCAGTGTCCAGACACATTTCCAAAACGCGGCAATGGATGAAGGATGTTCGTAGATTTATTTTTTCCCCTTGTTTTATCCTGTGATAAGACCATGGGGCATATGGTACATTTAAAAACCATGCTCTCCCCCCACCCTCCTCCTTTTTCTTTTTTTTCATTAGACCAAGAAAGAATGTGTATTCTTTCAGATGTTTGGGGAATATTTGTGATAAATGACCAGGTTTTGAAACCTGAACATGGCACGTACCCTTTTTTTTTTTTATTGCTTTCATCTTTGCTTTGGGTTGTGAGGTTTATAATTTGCATGAATATGTTAAAAAGAAAAAAAAAGAAAAATTAATAGTGTACTTAATTGCTATTGCTCCTAGTCATGCCTTTTTTCATTTCTTACATGTGGTAGATACCCTTTGATGATAGTGGGTATAATCTGTACGACTAATTTATTTAAAGTTTTGAAATAAATTTGAAGACCAAATCTTAGTTGAGTGAAGGCTTGATTGCAACTAAGTCAAAGGAATTAGACCTGACTTATTTCTCAAATCAAGGCTTCCTCATTAAGTGGGTGATTCGAGGAATATCAGTTTATGGAGCTCTTATCTGTAAGTGAAATCACTGCTGTGGTTCCTCTGTGTAGGCACTGCTCCTATTGTCTTTTGGATTTTATTTTTTTTTTTTTAATACAATTTTAGAGCAAACAACAAAAACCTAAAAATGTGCTCCAAGGAGATTAATTCTTAGTTGGGTATTTCATTCATTTCAATGTGTAATGGCAGAAAGGTGAAATTCTATCTGGAGTAGCTGTTAAGTAACTTTCTTTCAAATGCCTCTTAACAAGGTCTACCTTAATCAGAAGGTGTTGGGACAGGTTAAGTAAGCTATTTAGTGGCAAGGAGACACCAACATCAATCCTGATTACTTTCAGCCTAGTTAGCCAGCAAGGTAAGCATGCTCTCTGCCTCTCAAACACTTAAGTGTTTAAATTCAGAAGTTAACCAGGAAATAGGTAAATGCATAAACATGGCTATATGTATAGCATAAAATTAAAAGCATCTGTAGCATGTATTTCTAGCCAAAAGTATATGGCTTAAATAGTAGGAAATAATGTTGCATTCAGTTAGAACCAAAGTTGTGGATCACCTTCCAGTGGTCTTAAATGACTGTGCTGCTTATGGGTTGGCAGTTTTTTCTTAGGTATAAAGAGGAATTTATCTTCTATTTAAAGGAAATGGCATTTTTCTGGATTTTTCTTCTAGATAGTTTGGCTTCCTTTAAACTATGAGGATAAAGCTTTTCACATTTTAGAATGATTATGTATTTTTGGGGAAAAAAATTGTTAGTATAAGCACAGAACTTGAAAATGTGATTGAAGAAAATTGTTTAGGTGTAGGGCAGCATTCATTTGAAATAAATTGCCATTAATGTTCAAACATGTATTCAGCAAAACTTTGCTAGAATATTGATTGGATGCAGTGACAATTTTAGTAACATGGTGGGCATCTGTATATATGTAACAAAATGTATCTGTATCTCTTTTTTTATAGCCTTTTAGAAAACCCAAACCTACTTTGGAACGCTGTGTGCTTTTTAATTATTTGCTAATTACAGTTTCACTTCAAAAAGGAAAAAAAATCTGTGCTGTGATTTAGCATGTTACTCCTGCAGCACGGTAAACTGCTAAGTGGTAAAGTTTTAAAATCTGGCTTGCGATCAGTTCTCTGCCAGTTTGTCAACAGCACAGCCCTTAGGAACACTGTTTCCTGAAATCTTCTCCTGGTGTTTACTACAGGAAATTTTCTGCTTTTCAGCAGAGTGAGCGCAATGGTAAACATACTATTGGTATGGAAAATAGTGATATAGTAAGAAATCCAGAAATCTCTGATGTCCAATGAGTGTAAAATAGATGAATCTTACTAGGAGAAAGTTTAAAATTCAATTAAAAAAATTAAAAAGATGGCATTGACTCTTACAGATTAATATAATGAGGAATAAAATCCCTACATTCCCACAACAGAAAACAGGAATCTGCATAATGAAAACATTTTCCTGAGGAATCTTAATTATGCTGAATATCCCACTGAGATTTTGCAGGTGAATCTGTTGACAAGGTTTTTTTATTGGTATCAATCTAATTGGTAGATTTTTTTTCTTTATTTATTTTTAATGTTAATATTCTGTTAGTAAGATTCATACTTATTTGTTCTCATCATTATTTAATGAAGAAAAGAAGTTTCATTTTGGCCAATTCTTCGCTGTGCCTGCATAATCTTTCTGATGCTTTTCTGTATAACCAAGTTTTTTTTTCCCCTGCTGTCTTCTCTGTCAATCTCCCTCATCGCTTTTAGTCCATTTCATCATTCCGGTGCTGCACCCACTCACTGGCTGAAGCCTTTCTGCTCTCAGGTGATTTTTTTCTGCTTGCCAGGTCCAAAATTGTGTGACTAACACTGTTGTTTGACAGCATTTCGATGTGCATTTTTTTCAAGACTTTTGGAGCAAACTGTGTGTGTCTGGTATATTAATGGATGCAAGCTTTGGCATGGTCATTTAACCTGTTGCTGAGTTCACAGTTCTAGAAAAAGTCTGCGCTCTCTTTAGAGAATGTTTTTCTCTCTGTGTCTGTGCATGTACGCTTCCTTGTGCCTTCAAGGTAAGTTAGGTAAGTAAATTGCTTCTCGAAAGAACTAATTAAAGCCATATTTCTTTCAAAGTAATGAAGGAAAGATTTAAAATAAGGTCAGGACAAGATTAGCCAGCTGATTCTCCTGGTTAGCATGAGCACCTATTCCCATTGAGCTCAAGTAAGCAATGAGCAAGCAATGTTTGAGCACTGTGGTGCTTCCTAAGCATTTTCTTGCTTTCATACTGGAAGAGTACAATGTAAAAGGATTCTGTTGAAAAATTAGCCGAGTAGGTGCAAATTCCAGTCTTTTACCCTAAGAAACATGATAGGCAGGCCTAACAGTAATATATAAGCATGCTATTTTTAGTCTGTAATATCAGAATGCCAAGTTTATATAACCTGAGTGTTTTGGTTTGAATTATTTTAACGAATTAACTAGGCCTCATTTGCCACTGTGATGAATGGATTTGTCTTGCTGCATGAGACCTTGCCATGCTCTCCATGACGAAGTTGTGCTATTATTTTGTACTTTTTAAGTAAGTTCCAGTATGTGTAATCAATCACACGTTGATAATCTAGAAGGGGAAATGAATCTAAACAAGAACCAAGAGCTCAGTCTGACAAACATGTGCACTAAGGCTTTGTTTGACATGATCATGACCCAGCCTTCCCTCCTGAGGTTCTCTTCTAAAGGGAAGGGTCTTTGGGAATTGATCTAAGTGGCAGTTTTCAGGAGAGACCAGACATCTTCTGCCACTTGCCCCATTTCACACACCTCAGCCAGGAATGCTGAAGTGCTGCAGGGTCAGAGCTCTACACTCCTTATCTTGAGACCTGTACATTTGTGTATCTTAAGCAATAGTATTTATTTGTGTGGGTATGCCAGACTGTCTTGATGACTTTGAAAGTCCCCACTATGCCCACACAGAAACCTCTGTATTTTAAGCGTCACTTCCTGCACAAATGGTTAGGACGTGACTTCCTATGTATTTCAGAGCTATGGTGTTCTGTTACAGAGCTCAGCATGCTTTCAGATGAAGGTCATGACATAAAGGTCTGCCATTTCAAACCACTCTACTGCTGTGTTTTTTACCCTCTGTTTCAGAGTCTTCCTAGCTCTTCCTGGCCAGTGAGGATTCTGTCCTTCTCCTCCTCAATCTTCTGTCTTCATTTTACTTTATCATCTTAACTGAATATTTTTATTAAATAGTTTTTAATGCTGTATTTAAATTTTCACATGGAAATTCTGTATTTTGCACACAGTGAAAATTGTTTGAGCTTTATTTATGATATCTGCTGTAAACAAAAATAAATGTAGTTCTTTGTAAGTCTTCTTGTTTCATCTCTTCCTTTTTAAAATATTTCCTAAGGACAGGCACTTAATAGTGACTTCACAGTGGTTTTGCACATTCCTCTTCTGGCGGATGGTGTTGTGTTATCTTTGTGGTCTGATCCAAAGGCCAGAGAGTTTCACTGTGGTGGTATAACTGTATGTGTCCCTTTTGAAAGCGATATACGTCAGGGTCCTTGGCCAGTTATCCCACCCAGTGCTGATCAGGAGGTGGCTGGTGTTGGGATTTGTCCTTCCTGGGAGTGATAAATTGGCGTTGGTGAGCATGGGAGCTGCTTGTATTGCATACATAAATGGCACTTGTCCGCTTCCCTCTCATTTCTCATACCTTCCCTTATGTTTTTATTTTGCGTATTTGCAAATATCATAAAGGTCACACTGAGTTAATGTGTGTGGGATTTTATATTGTGTACAGGAAAAGCAGGTAATAACTCTAGGTAAAGCTTTACTTTTGCTACTAGCTCTGGGGCGCTATTTGCAAGCTCCCTGTATCTTCTGGATGCTGAGAAGCTGCAACTAGTGATGCCTGTTATATGTTAACAGTGGCCTTGTTTATTTGTTTATTTATTTGCTCTGTAATGACTATTTTTTTTCCCCTTAATTTTGATTTGTTGTTAAAGGTGGTGTTTGTGGTTATTTTTAAGCAGTGGGGTCTCCAAAAAAGCTTTCCTAAGTCTTCCTCCCCTTCATCTTCCTTTTTTGCTTGCACTGTAATTCTTAAACTGTAATCTCTTCCTTTGTATTTCAAGAAAAAAACAAAACTAAACAAATCCCAGAAAGAATAGTCCCAGTAATTTAATTGAAAGACTGTGTGATGTATTTTTTAAAGTTAGTTCAAACTGAGGCTCAGAAGGGTTGTTTGAGTGACAGAAAAGATTTTTTTTACAGTGTTGCTAAAGACAACACTGCTAAAGAACAACAAACGTTATTCCCAATGGACTATTCCATCTTCCCTGCCAAAGAAAAAGCCACCATGTACAGTAGAAAGTTTATTGTCTGGGGGGAGGGAGATGATTTGCATAATGAAAACATAGAGCAACAAATACCATTTAAGACAATACTTGGCACTTCCTTAATTGTAATGTGTGGCATATCACTCCCCACAGTAATGGACAAAAAAATCTGGGTAAAAACTCCATTTACTCTTTGCGCAACTTACAGATTCAGAGCAAACTCATTTCTGCCATCTTGATCATTTTAGGCAGAGGCAGTGACATAGAAGTATTAGAAGAGGTTTTTGTGTCTGCAGAAGGTGATGATTTGTTTGGCACTGAAGCTTTGAGAGGCATCAGATGTTCATGCTGTTCTCATAAAGTTTCACTTACAATAACTTGGAATTGGGGTAATGTTAGATTTGTTATAGTTTTGTTTCTTGTGGTGGCACAGAGGTCTGAAACGTCAAATCACTACCAAATCATGGCACTGGAGGGATATACCTAGCAGTGAACAGTCCATGTCCTGGAATGCTAGTGGGCAAGACAAAACACCATGTATGGAAAGGAAATAAAGCAGACAAAATGAACAGCATGAGGGGAACAAGTCTGTGCTATTTTGTGCTACCTTGCTCTGAATCAAAACCATTACACAATAAAACTGAATATTCCTTGGTTTGCCCTAATACTGCTGATGAAGGAACAGGCTAGTGGGTTAAGTGCTCTGCAAATTTAATGAGCCTGATTTGGCCACATGGGCAGAGCTCCCTGTGGGTAGAAGACCTGAATTCTCCTTCTGCTCTTGTGCTGAGCTCTCTCCAAAAGCTCTAGTGTTCTCAGTCTCTGGCAGCATGTGCTGTTGAAAATGCACCCTGAAGCAGTGATGCTTTGTCCCTTCACACAGCTGAAACTAGCAGCGGTGCTTGTTTGAAAGGCAGCCAGGCTGCTGCTCTGGTCTCAAACCGCCACTGGACTGGGTGTCTTCTGAAAACTGTGGTTTCAGAGCAGAAGACACTAACAGCTCTTGACACAGCTAATGCTTTTTAAGACTTGAAAGTTGCTTAATGCTATAGATGCCATTATAGCACTAGAAGTGCAGAGGTGACATTTGCTATGTCTGGCAGGCTGAGGAGATGCTTTGTCTTTCTTCCTTTTTATACTGGTTCAAATGGGTTCTGAACTTGTCTGTTGCCACAAGGGTGGTTTGGGTTGGAAATAAATACACAGGTGTGCTTTTTTTGAAGAGCCAGGCCCATCTCAAAGCAAGGCAGCATTACCTGCCTACATGTCTGGTAATGAAAATCAAACATGCAGAGATTCTGTAAAGGTAACCTGCCTTTATTATGATAATTCTAATGCTTTATAATGAAAAAGAACTTTGGAAAAAAGAGCACAAACTTCCTAAAATTGCTCAAATTCAAACATCAGCCTTTTATTAGCTCTACCGGAAGAGTAATTTCTGTTCCTCTCACTTTCATCTAGATTGCTACAGCTATAAAATGCCATTGAAGGTGGTTTCTGTATGTATTCGAACCTCAAGCAAGGGCTATGGTCTGGGTTTTCCCACAATATTATGGCAATTAGTTACTATAATTGGCTTTAATTCACTTCTGGCTCACTCATTTCTCACATTCCATTCAAAACAATGAGTTCTGAAGTGCACTGAATTCTGCATTAAAATTTATGTTTTTGAAGGCATAACATGGTTGCAGATGATGTGATTTTTTTTTTTTGCATTAAAGATCATATCACTGAAGCAGAAGACAGTGCTTATTAATGCTTGATCCAAGTATATGTATTAGTCATGTAAATGCTTCCCCAAGTCTCTCCTTTTCTTCCTGAACTGTGTTAACATAACAAGAAGGCTTCGATCTCATCTCCTCAGGTGGTGGGCTCCAAACCTGTTTGAAATGAATGGAATTTCTGACATGTTTTTATGAAATGTGAAATTACAAAGGAATTTGTATGTTGCTGTAATCTTGAATTTGCTCTTTCAGCATTTATTCTGCAGGCATTCATTCACGTCTTTGTTTTAAGGTGTTTGATGCTTTGAGTCTGTGTCCAAAGATACTATTTTGACAGACACTGATCACTCTGGAGACGGAAACAGTTGACACTGCACTCCGAATTCACCATTACTGCATGCATTAATATACCAGACTAACACAGATTCCTCTGATAAAATATATATTTACTCTGAAATTACAGAAACTATGTGTTACCATAGCAGGTGCTGTTTGAGAAGCAATTTTCCATAAAGATGCACCTTCACTTTGTCTAGTAGGCTTCTGCTAAAGTGCTTTTTCCTTTATTAATTTTTGTTCGGTTTGTATTAGAACGTTAATGTGCAGCATCCCGGATGCATTCGAAAGTTGTGTGCTTTGTGCTCTGTCTTGCTTTGCCACCTTCACATTCCCTGGTCATGTTTCGTGCATGAATTCAGAGGTGTCTGTTTATCAAGTAAGTAATGGGTACTTTGAAAAAGTCTTTTGCTGCTGAAGACCTTGTGTAGGTGCTGGCGTGGGCCCATGAGGGAATGGGAGAAGGTGGGCTCCTGGCATGGGGACAGGAAGAGGGGCTCTTCAGGAGCCCATTGCAGGGCCATGGGTGGAAAAGGGGCAGCAGGGAAGCATTTGTGTGTGCTGGTGGTTGGAAGCCAGGCAGGTGATCAGGCCGCACTGCCACAGGGAGCAGTGTGCTACTCTATGGCTAATAGGGGAGCTGATTGCCTTTATTTTTTGCCATCTGTTAGCCACTGTAACATGGAAATTACTCCTGTGGGAGCATGAAGCAAGTATGAGGAAAAAGGAGGAGAAACGTGGCAAGAACTGACATCTGTGGAATGTCAGACACCGTATCTTTTACAGGTGTCCTTTCTAAAGGACAAGAACCCACCTCGCAGTTTTTCAGGTGTGATGAAAAGTCAGATTTTGGACAGGACATCAGTCTGGGGATGCTGCTAGAACTCCTACAGCCTCCTCAGATAGAGATCTGTGAAGTACCTCAGTGGGATGACTTCAGTTTCAAAATCTGACACAGGCAGCGTTCCCATGCAGCCTTATATGTTTTGACATTCCTGTTACAGGGCACAGCTGAAGCTATAATAGGTTTGAGCTCAGTTTTCGCTCCAGTGTGGGCTGGTAACCAGTGCATTGCATCAACACCAAGGTCTAACCAAGCTAGAGGTGTCTCAGTTACCCCATCCCCTCTCACAGTCCCATGTGGGCTGTGCTTCCCTGGTGAGTGCTTTCTGTTCTGTACCTCATCCCTGAGCTTGCTGGGTTCATTTCAGCTGTGCTTGTACAGCACAGGTATGAGCACACCTTCCCTCTGCCCCGCAGCTTTCTTATAGCACTGTTGTGTTGTAGGCAGGACTCATGAATAATATTTTTGTTTATTACACAGTAAGAAGTCACAGAGCAGCAAAGTGTGCTGGTTGTGCTGCAAATCAATCTGTGGCCTGCTGACTGAATTTCTTAATGTCGGGTTTCGATGCCAAATGGTGTTTGTTTTTACCATCAGAGCTGCCTACATGTATGAGTAACTCTGCTTTCAAACCATTCACTCCTGTCATTGCCTTAGTCAGCAGCTCCATACAAGGCCAGGCAGAGTCCACTCATCCTGTGAATGAGTTATAGGGTGACACAGTTTAATGGTAGGCCAAGAGCCTCAGGATTGCCAGCAGGGAAAGCAGGACACGTGCTAGGTTGGGGTCTTTATGGGGGTTATGCTGGGCCAGCTGCACAGTGGGGGAATTGAGCCCTGTGCCACCCCTGGGTGCCTGGGCACCCACCTCCTCCTGGTGAGAGCAACACTTGGAATCACAGTGGTGCTTTTCACCTGAGGACCTGAAAGCCCTCTGCCAATCTTACATGGCTGGGGCAGCTTTGGGTAAGTACTGCTGCTTCACAGCCAGCAGGGGGTCACAAGAACATGAGGTGTCAGAGGTGCCAAAACATCACATCCCAATTGCACATTGTGACACCAAGTTCCAGTAGGTTTCCTTTTTCCTCCCCGAACATGGCCTGCATGCAAGTGTGCAATGTGGGCAGGGCTGTAAGTATTTGGTCACTTCTTTGTCTGCTTTTCCTGACCTGCAGAGTGGGTGCAAGCTGCCTGCCCTTGAGGCAGGGCAGTTGTGGCAGTGTCCCCTTTCCCTGACAGCAGCAGGTACAAACAATTTCTGATCTCCTCTAAGGGACCAGTCAGGGGGTGGTTCTCCATCTGATCAGCCACCAGACCTTGTGTTTTCTGGGGGACCCCAAGCTGGGTGAATCAGAGTGCTCTCAGGGAAGTTTTCTGGACCAGCATCCCTGCAGAATCTTTATTCCTGACCACCAGTACACTGGGTTTGTTGTATCCCAAGGCAGAAAAGTCAATACCACTTTAAAATTTGTTGTTTCATGGCTCTGTTTCTGGGTTTCATCTGCCTTCAGGGATGTTCTCTGGGTTTCTATTAGCTTAAGTTTTCATACTTTAGTTAGCTCAGCAAGGTTCACTCCCCCTTTCTGCTTGTGTGGGGCTCCCACTTGGTCTGACTCATCTTACTCAAGAAATATTGCAGGAGGTCTCACTGTACCTTCCTTAACAATGAGTCCCCCTCTTGTGACTTAAAACCAGTTACAGGGCAAGAGGAAGGACAAATGTGAACACTTGTGGCTGCTTATGGCATGGTGGCTCTGACTTGACAGGGTGGCTGCTGCAGCTGGCTTGGGTGGGGTTTTTTCATCGGAGCATCTTTGACCATTTTTATCTGAGACAGGCAGTGGCAGGCGCAGAGCAGCCACTCCTGAGCAGAGCTGATAAATCACAGCTGCTCGAGCCAGCTGGTGTCCAAGGTGCTTGGCCCGGAGCTCCCCATGGGGAGAGGGATGTTGTTGGCAGAGTTCAGGCTTTGTGCCTTTGTGGGCAGTGCAGGGAAACGGCTGACCTGGTCTGGCTGCCCCAGCGGGGGCCTGGCTCTGCCCAAACTTGGCTGCGTCCTGAGCCCTTGTCATCTCCTTGCCAGGTCACAGTAGTGTGAGTTGCCAGATGCTGGTTTGGCAGTGACTTCGGAGCAGCAGCAGCTCATACAGAAAGTCAGGCTGCCTTGTCAACTGGGACCTGCCAGTATGAATAGTATCTTCTGCTTACATCTGTTCGTTGGACCTGGCATTACTGATGGGGGCACTCAGATACTGGAGCCTTATTAATCAGTGCCTTATTAATGGTAATCATAGAAGGTACCAAGAGCCATCTGTGAAGCCCCTTTGGAAAGGGCCTCTGCTTTGCCACATGTACAGTGGCACACTGCTCCTAGGCAGGTTTTGGAAGGAGACCCCTGCCAGGGACTCACGGGACACTGGTGTTTTCATCAGCTAAGCAAGCCCATTGCAATTGCACTGCCAAGCATGGCATAATGTGGAAATAGGTTTCAGTGCTTTTCTGTGCAGCCGTGAAATGGCACAGTGTGTGTGAGACACCAATGTGTAACTCAGCACTTTTCTCTCATTAAATTGGGCTGGTGTGTTGGCAAAGTCTCTGGAACCAGGAAGGGGATGTGATGATGCATTTACCTGTTGTGTGGTAGCAGAGAGAGCTTGCCTGCTGGTAGGCTGCATTTTGCAGTTTGTTAGTCACGGAGGGGCAGTAAACAGCTCTGAGGGCTGAGCTTTCCAAAATCTGAGCTTCAGCTTTCTGGCAGAGCAATGCAGTAGAACTGGCATGGCCCAGCCACACCAGGCAGAGCGCAGCATCAGTCCTGGATTAGGGTCTGCACTACTCAGAGCTCCATGCACACCCTCCCTCATCCCTTGGGATGTGATGCAGGGAGGGGTTTGATCTCTTCCAGGCAATGCCGATGGGCCCATGCAGCCATGCTGCTCCTGTTTAGCTTGAGCAAAACCAGCACAGGTACCTGATAGCTGTGGGGGATACCTGCCCTGTATTTCCATGGGTATAAATTGCCCTAAAATCATTGCAGGAGAAAATGACTAACAAACTAATTGCAAGTTTTCAGGGCTTTAAGAATGTTCACGTAGCTCATGTCTGCAATATGCAGCATGTTACAGACAGGAAAGAACTCTCCACTGCTATTCTTGGCTGTCAGCTTTGCCCTTGTACCTGAGGGAGGAAGGTGAACCAAGTTATTCACAAAAGCACTTGAGATCCCCGAGTCCCTGATCCCACATGCTGAGAGATTTCTCCATCCTTGTTTCTGGCTTCAGGATGATTTGCTGCCATTCTTCCTCCTTGGCCATTCCTGCTGGGCATAGAGCCTTCGAAGGAGAGCAGTGCTGCTTGAAGGCCCTGTTAGGTGATGAAATGCATCCAGACCACTGAGGATGCTGGTACAAAAAGTTATTTAAAGCAGGGAGAGGGGGGGACAAGAATGCCTTTTAGATTGTGGAGGATCATCACCAGGTGTTATTCTATAAGCCGTGTGAATTTTACAAGTCTGCCGTTGAGAAAATCACAGTTGCAATGATCTTCCAGTGAGCAGAACCACCATACTGAATTTGCATGCTTTTTGCTTGTAGGAAGCTGCCTTCAGCTTGTATGCTTTCTGCAGGGCACAGCTGGGGAGAGTGTCTCCAGAGAGACTGAAGGGAAAAGTCTCTTAAAAACTCTTGCAGGGGGACTGCTGCTGGACTTGTATATACAGGGACCTCCAAATACCATCATTATATTTCTACTCAGAGGCTGCTACTTTGCAGAGCCATAAACAAGCTACAGTTTGTTTCTCAGATTTGATAATCAGCTCGAAACAGATCCCTGCCAAGGTACCAGCCCTGCCCAGCTCCTGCTCCATGGCTGTGCTGAGATGGGAGCATCTTTGTACAGCCTGTTCACCCCTGAAGTGATGTGGAGGATTCTGGAGGTGTTTGAGGCTCTGGGTGCAGGCTAGCAGTCTAGCACATGACCTTGCTGTGTTGTCCAAAGGCCTAAGTGACTCTGTTGCCTTCTCTCCTCCTTGGTACAAACTTCACTGAGTGGTCCAGTGCACTCAGCTGCAGCCTCTGCTGGGTCTGATGGGTGAATTCCTACAAGTCTAGCCAAAAGTCACGAACTGGCTCAAGACAATCCCAGATGTTCTTGCTAATTTACCTTTAGTGACTAAAGCCCTGTATATACAAGCTGTGGTATTTGGATTATTGGTGCTGGGAAAAAATGAGGATTCGTGCTCCTTGACCATATCTGAGCATCTGCAATAAGGCCCACCTCCAATTGTTGTCAACCATCCTGGCGTTGCAGAGCTCTTTGTACGTCTTTGTCCCTCACTAGCTGCATCTCTGACTCATTTAAGATTTGTCTCAAAAATTGCAGTCTCAAATGCAAGGGTGAGCTGGCACAATATTGACTTGAGAAAACTCAGCATGATGCTTAATGGAGAATGTGTTTTACTGGAAAGAGGTTTGCATCTGCCTGTGGGGTCTGCAGGGGCTGTTTGGCCAAGCCTGTATGTTGGAGTGAGTTTTGACCAGCCCTGATCTCCGGGTGAGTGCTGATCCGTACACGAGGCCTGCAGATGAAGCTTTAGGAATACATCTCAGTTACCACATGGTTAGCTAAATCCTTGCCCTGTAAGGAAAAAAGTTGTGTGAGGAGGATGAGGTGAGTTTGGAAATACAAAGCAGAAATTGTTTATCCAAATTGTTCATGGTGTTTGAGTGGGAGGGCCAGATGAATACAGGATTGTTCTGTTGAAATCACTGGCTGTACTGCTGCTGTTTGAGTGACTGAAGGCAGCTAAGCTCCACCGCTTGCATAACAAAAAAACCCAAGCAAAACCCACTACTTGTTCTCAGTGCCAGTCAGTCAGGGACTCTGATCAGGAGAGCTCTGACAGAGGAGAGACACTTGCACTGAAGAGATGGGCAGTAGAGCTTGTGTGTGGAAATGCTGCTGCCAGTCTGGTACTGGAGTGGACAAACTCACTCCAGGCCTCAGCTGGACAGGCAGTGTGTTCTCCAAAGGCCAGTTGCCGGCAGCATGCCATGGTGCAGCTTGCCCTTTGTCCGTGTGTTCAGTGACCTTGGGCTGGTGAGGATGAGAACAGCCTCACCTCCCTCTGCCCACACAGTGCCTAGCAACAAAGTGCAGCCCCTGGCCTGTGTGACCCAGCCCAGCCTGGCTCCTCTCTTGATCTGGGACCAGTGTTTTTGTTGTGTGGCTTAGGCAGAGGAAGTGAGAGGCTGGTTTTGTGGTACCTCAGAGCTGTTCTCTTTGCTTCGATGAGCAGAGCCCCTCCGAGCCCTCACCTTGGGCCAGGTCCACCTGCTCTGGAGCCAGCAAGATGTCCCTGGCCCCAGAAACTGCCCAGAGCCAGCCTGTAGCTAGGTGAGGGCTGTTGAGGTCTGAAGCTGGGAGAGAAGGGAAGGGAGAACCCAGAGCCATGGTGGTAAGGACATCACCCTGAGAAGGGTTGCTGCGGAAAGGCAGCCAGGAGGGTAGGGGTTCAGTTAGGCAAGGGGCAGAGTGCTTGGCAGGGGAGAGGAGAATCAGGAGATCAGTGAAAAAGGTAATGGTGTGGCCAAAACAAGGCACTGGGGCAGCACGATGGATGAGGAAGGATCATGCTTGCTCATACTGACGAGTTGAGGAAATGTCAGCACCTAAAGAAACCCCACAAGTCAGTTGTTAAGAGGTTTCACTTTAACTGGCCAGCAGTGTGCTGCAAAATACTCGTGGCGTGTGCTGCCTGTCCCTGCAGCCATACTCGCGTGACAGATTGCTGGCTGTGACTGAAGATTAACGCCTTCCCATGCATGCCTTGTCCGTGCCACCCCGTGTAAAGGGTGTAAACACTTTGGCAAAGGAGTAGTAGGGACTCCAGCCCAAACTGTGCTACAGAGCAGGCATACTCGCTGCTGGAGGTCCTTGGGATTCTGGGACAGAGAGTAGGAAATGTGAAGTGAGCATGATGGAAATCAAATAAGGTCTTACGCAAATGCTATTTTGAGTGACTGTTTCATGAGGACGGGGCTCTCCTCTGATAATGTCTGGTGCTGCCACATGGAGGTCAGTGGCACAGCACCAGTTTGCATTGCCAGGAAATGGAGCTGTGCCCTTTTCTGTCCTACAGACAGGATGTCTCTCCAGCTTTTCCATTGTGTGTGTTTATCTTACAAAATTCAATTCCTCTGACTCAGTCTTTTAGCTTCTAGTAGAAAATCTGTCCTGGGGAGGAACCCTGATGCGGAGTGAGAGTGCTGGCTGGCCACAGAGCTGCCTGCAGCACCACAGGCTGCCTCAGGGATCCAGCCTCAGGGGTTCACCCTTGTGCCACTTCTCCTTCAGGAATAGCAGTAAGGCCATTTTTGCGTCTTCTGACGAGGAAATGGATAATATGGTAAGTACAGCCAGGCACAGACTTATGAAAGGCTCGAGCAGGAACATGCATGAGAATTGCCACCTTGGATTTAGGAGCTGAATGGCCACCTCAGTCCTTCTGCCAGAGCCTGAGTTTCTCCAGAGAGCATGTGGTTGCTGTATATGCCCAGGAGTGCCAAATGACTTGGGCTTATCCCCCAGCACAGCTCAGCTCCGGCCAGGATCCATCTGTACCTCCACTAGGGCTGGCTCATCAGCAGCTCAGTACGTGAACAGTTAATTGCAATGGTCACTAGAGGTACCAGTCTAAGGTGTTCAACTCTCAGTCTGCAGTGTGATGGGAATCAGAGAGCTGAGGTTTAGAGCCTGGTTTCTACCTTGGAGCCAAATTGCCAAAAAATCGGTATCCTCCTGCTCAGCCTCACTGTGCTGATGTCTCTCTGAGGACTTGACTGCTGGTACTGTGAGGCTGTCCAGGATACAGGTGGAGCTGCAATGCTCCCAGCTGAAGTGGGAAGGTGAAAGGGCTGCTGCTTATTTAGCCTAGCCATCTGTTCAGGAGCATAAATGTATGCCTCCCCTTTGTGTAAGTACTCAGCTTTTGGGCTGATTCAGAAGTTAGTTCAGAGAGCCCTTCTTATCTTGTGCAAAATGAGAGCTTTAAAGAACTCCCAGATTTCTTTCATGGTTCCTTCTCTAAATCATGTTTCTCCTTTTGGTACTCTGTTAAAATTGATGGCAGCGATGGCCAGCGGTGGACTCGCATCGGGTGGCTGACTGGATTTATTTGCATTGCTGTGGAAAGGCAGGTAATAATTCCCAGGCACACTCCAGGCCTGCGGAGCCTCCAGGCTTTTGCTTGAATTGGCCATGCTCTTCTTCCGCACTGTTTACACAAAGCCAGCAGCAGCTTGTCCCTGCTCTCTCTACTCAGTCTGTACCCCTCTTGTTCTTGAAATCTCTCTCTTGCAGGAGCCCAAAGTGCTCTGCCAAGCTGTGTTTCACCACGCAGTGCCTGCCTGCAGGGCTGGGGTTCAGTCTGGTGCTGCAGGAAGGGCTGCTCTCAGGAGAG
The DNA here is from genome assembly GCA_009867235.2 of Psittacus erithacus. Lineage (NCBI taxonomy): Eukaryota > Metazoa > Chordata > Aves > Psittaciformes > Psittacidae > Psittacus > Psittacus erithacus. Next base: position 46,620 of record WYDI02042401.1, read on the forward strand.
ACCAGTCAAGTTGTGTAACATCATCAGAGCCTACAAAACCCCCTGGCACTTGGGTGTCTGGGACATTTTTGCTGTTTGTTTGAGCCTGTTACCCAAGGTGCAGCCCTGCAATGAGAAGCAGCAGCACTAAATTTAATCTTTTTGAATGTCCTGCCGAGTGTGTAACCCAGTGTATGAGTGCACATCCCACACACTGAAGTACCCAGGCAGCCCAGTCTCTGCTTCTGTGGAGTTGAGTGCATCATAGTTTATTCAACTTCATATGCCACAGTACAAATATTGATTAAATGTGTTAGTGAGGAGTGGGTTTGCTTTCTAATCCTAGAGTGGCTTGGGCTGGAAAGGAACCTTTAAAGATCTGTTCCAACCCACCTGCCATGGGCAGGGATCTGCTGGATTGAGGTGGATGCTGATGCAGGTTGCTGATCTTAAACCTGATTGGTATTGCTGTGGATGCAAGCTTACCTTGCTCAGGGAGGATTCTGCTGTCTAACAGATTCCTGAGGGGGGCAGCTTCTAGGTGCTGAATTCAGTTGATACCAGAATATAAAGAAAATGAAAGAAAAAGAGGAACAAAAGCAAGCACAGAAATGTAAATATGTAACTAAATATGTAACTCTTCAGAGAGGTGATGGTGCCATCCATCACCTCATCTAGTGTCCTGGAAGACATCCTGAGGGCCTTTCACTGGCTCTGACTATTACATCTATAATGATTGAAAACTGGATGTGTAACTGGCTATTGCAGAGGGACTTGTTGGCTGGAAATCTGTTCACATTCAGGAACCACGCTGGGAATCATTTTAGGTAGTCTGTCTGTCTGTGGGTTTTGATGCTCCCCAGCTGTGTGTCTGTTAGTCATAAACATGTTTTCTCCTCTTTCCTGCTAGCGTGGTGAGGAAGGAGTACGTACTGAGTGTGCAGGCAAATGGCCGAACTGACTTTCTGTAACGGCCACTCTCAGCAACCTTGGGCGGTGCTTATTGCCTGCATGGGTACAAAGTTCATAGAGCTGGCAAACTTGTGTTTGGCTTTGCTTGCTCTGATTTTCATATAAAATGCAGCTTTTTCTAAGGAGAAAGACGAGTTGAAGGACTTGGGGTTTACAAATTGGCTCACGATACTGCTTTCTGCTTTGCTTCTGGAGAGTAGAAGTGGCACATTGTGGTCCAGCCCAGCTCTGGGGGAAGAAAGGGACCATTCTCAGGAGGGTTTGCCATGCTGCCAGCCTTGCTGTGCACTGCCTGTGAGCAGTTGGGGTGGGTGTTCTGGCTGGAACAAAGTAGAAGTCAAACACAGGTCAGAGAGGGATGAATTTCCTCCATCTCCCAAAGGAAACGAAATCTCTCTGGTCAAGAAACACATGGCTGCTGTGGTGCTAGTGAGCTGGATGTAGAGCCTGAGCACATGTTTTCACATGGGAGCATCCTGCTCTGGGGAAGCAGCAAGCTATTCCTCCATCCTCCTTGGCTTCTTGCACATGGAAGTACTTAAGAAAACACAACAAAACCACACAAAACTCTTGTGAGCAGTGGAGTTGTGAGGAGTTTTTGAGCCAAGAAAATACACTGACTTCTCTGAAGGGTGAAAAACCAGAGGTCCCCACTGCCCTTCGGAAAGCGCGATGGGTCTGTGTTGCTTGGGAAAGACTGAATCGGTAAAACTATAAAACAAAAAAGAACTCAAAGTCATGCTGGTCAGTCTATGAGCACAAATAAGAGAGCTTCACCCAGCCAGTACAAGAGTTGTACCTGTAGAGCAGTCACCCCTGTCACCAGCAGCTAGGCTTTCCTCAGTGATGCTTGTTTTCAGACACAGAAAGGGGATGAGCACGGACAATAACTGGGAGTGGTGCATAAGCTCAGGACACCAGTTTTCTTTTTCTGAGGGAGGCCAGGAGCTACATGAATCATGCAAAATAAAGGCACAGCTCTGCTGTTACAACCTTGTTTCAGAGCTCTCTAGGTACCAGAGAGGGGACAGTGATAGATGGACCAAGTGATCTGAGATGGGGTTAGAGCTCGGTGTGGTGTGGGCTGTGCAGCTGCAGTACCTGCAGGCAGGGTATTGCTGCTCTGTAGGGTCCCATGGGCTAGCACTCAGGCTTCTGTGGTGTACATAATCCTCCTGATGGTCTGGCGTTCGCCTGTAGCATTGCTGTTCCCTGTGGGTTTGTTTTCTGCATTCAACCCATGCATACATTTGATGTTTGAGTTTAAAACCCTTTGCAAGGTTAAGGATGGGGGTGGGGGGGAATACACTCCTGCAATAAATGGAGGAGCTCCAAGTTAAAGAGGAGTTTAATTGATGTTTACTAGATAGGTTGCTCTAATAAATGAGAAAATAAAATTTGTTCGAGGTCCGGATTGGGTTTTCTTCCACTTATACAGTTGTAAATTAGAAGCAGCAGTGTTGAATTAAATATGGCAAAAACACCACACATGGGAGGTAAACTGAGCAAAGCCACTCTCTGAGAGTTTGTCATTTGTCCCTTCTGCATCAAGCCCCAGGGGAACTTGTGCAGCTGTATGTTTGTATTTGCCTGTGCAGGAGGTTGTGGGTAGGTGAGGTTGCTCCAAAATTAAGGATTTCACAGGGAGAGATGATCGGTCTGTGGCTCTGTTTGCATTACCTGGGGTAAGCAAAGGAAACTTGGCTTTATTCTTCATTCCTCCTGTCTCAATGTGAAGTTTGGTGATGGTGCTGTTTAACTGCTGTGATGATGTTTCTTCTCCCAAATCAGTGTCTAATTGTGCTATACACACTCAAAAATAAGAGCCTGTGTTTACTTTCTTGCTCCCGCTGTCCTAAATTGACCTAAACTTCCAATGAAAGGCTGAAGGCTTAGCCCCCCAGGCAGGATTGGTCCATGTGCTTCCTGCCACACATAAATGTAAATCAGGGGCCTGAAAAGGGACCATAAATCCCTACTTGTGTGGCTGGCACATGTCATACTGCTGCCACCAGGCATCCAGCCTGGTGGCTGTCCTGTGGAGCAGAGCAAAGATCTGCAGCTGCAAAAGCTGAGGCTGCCTCTGAAGTTTCTTTCTTTCTGCATCTGAGCTGATGAACCCCAGCAGGGCTGTACTGGGTTGAAGGGATGTTCTTGCTGTGCCAAGCTGTTGGTGCACACACCTTGCCTGTGCCTGTGTGAACAGACAGGGCCTCACACAGAAACCACCAGCGATGGCGAAGGACCACTTGAACATGGGGGTGAGGTTCCTCCCCTAGACTCTGTCCTCTCCTAATACCCTGCTATCACCTTTGTGCTTCCTCAGACCACTGCCTGCCCACGGCTGATGAGCCCACTTCCCCAAAGAAGGCAAAGAGCATCTCTGAGTGCCGTGACTTGGAGAGCTGGTTCTCACCTCCTTCCCCTGAGTGGGCCACCGTGAGAGTCATCCCTGAGGAGGAGATGACAGAGCACAACCTTCTCGCTATCCGAGTCATGGTCACCAGTGACACAAGCAGGTACTTTAAAATACAAGTAAGCCTATAAAATAACCTGTGAGAGCTGCTTGGTTGTCTCTGGAACACTAAGGAAAAATATAGCAAAATACAGTACAGAATGTATGTACAACTCGGGGGGGGGGGGGGGGAGGGAAGGGGGGGAAGAGGGAAAAAAAGGGGGGGGAGGGGGGGGGGGGGGGGGGGGGTGGGGAAGGGATGAGCTGGGATGGATTGGATGGGTGGGAAGGGATGAGGTGGGATGGGATTGGGTGGGATGGATGGAATAGGATGAATGGGATGGAATGGGATGGAATGAGTTAGAATAGGATGGCATGGGTTGGGATGGGATACAGTGGCACAGGATAGGATGCTGTGCACACCATGGGCTGGGCTGGGCTGGGCTGGATGGGATGCGATGACACACCGAGGGCTGGGATGGGGCAGGATGGGGTGGGACTCGGTGGCACAGGATGGGATGCGGTGGCACAGGATGGGATGCGGTGGGGCACCATGGGACGGGACGCGGTGGCACAGAACGGGGCGCGGTGCACACCAAGGGCTGGGATGGACGGGCCGGTACCGGAGTGTCCCCGCAGGCTGTGACGAGCGCTCCTGGGGCCCCGACTGCTCGCAGCGCTGCGACTGCCACCACGGAGCCCCCTGCGACCCCGTCAGCGGCGCCTGCTCCTGCCCCGCCGGCTTCGCGGCTCCGCGCTGCCGCGATCCGTGCCCCAACGGCACCTACGGCAGCGGCTGCCGCCTGCGCTGCGCCTGCCCCCCCCGCGCCGCCTGCGACGCCTCCACCGGCGCCTGCCGCTGCCCCCCGGAGCTCGCGGGGCCCCTGTGAGTGCGGGGGACGCTGCCCGCAGCCCCCCACCCCGCACCCCCGCTGGGGAGGTCCCGCTCACCCCTCACCCCCCCCCCCCCCCCGCTGCGGCGGGCGGGGCCCCCAGGGGGCCCCCCGCCCCCCCCCCCCCCCCCCCCCCCGAGCGGGCCCCCCCCCCCCCCCCGGCCACCCGCGCACCGGCCCTGCCCCCCCCCCGCAGCTGCGAGGCGCCGTGCCCCGAGGGGACCCCCTGCGACACCCCCTGCCCCTGCCAGAACGGGGGCCTCTGCCACCCCCCCGGCACCAGCGCCTGCGTCTGCCCGCACGGATGGATGGTAGGTGGGCCGCGACCCCCCCGCACGGCGCGGCGTCTGCCTCAGCGTCCGCATTGACCCCCGTGCTCCTGCGCAGGGGGAGATCTGCTCCGTGCCGTGCCCCCCCGGGCGCTTCGGGCCCGGCTGCCAGGGCGAGTGTCACTGCCACAACGGGGGACACTGTGACCCCAAGGGGGGACAGTGCCAGTGTGCCCCCGGCTTCACCGGAGAGCAGTGAGCAGGGCTGGGGGGACAGGGGATGGGGCACATAGCGACTGGGTGCTTTGGGATGGGGGGGACACGGGGATGGAAGCACCGGGGAAAGTTGGAGATGAGGGTGCACAGGGATGTGACACACGGGGATGGGGCACTTTGGGATGGGGCGCATGGGGATGGGAGCACCGGGGAAAGATGGAGATGGGGGTGCGCAGGGATGTGACACACGGGGACGGAGCCGCCGAGCCCCGCCGCTGCCGAGCCCGGTCCCGGTGCTGAGGCCCCCGCTGCAGGTGCCGGGAGCGGTGCCCGGTGGGGCGCTACGGGCCGGGCTGCCGGGAGCGCTGCGACTGCGCCAACGGCGGCCGCTGCTTCCATGTGGACGGCGGCTGCTTGTGCGAGGCCGGGTTCCAGGGCAGCCGCTGCGAGGAGCGGCGCTGCCTGCCCGGGCTCTACGGGCTCCACTGCGAGAGCCGCTGCCTCTGCCACCCGCAGCACAGCCAGAGGTGGGACCGCGTAACCCCTGCCCCAGGCACATCCGCGCCACATCCACAACACATCCATCCCGCATCCATCCCACATCCATCCAACGTCCACCCCACATCCATAGCACATCCATCCCACATCCACCCCACATCCACCCCACATCCACCCCGCATCCACACAACATCCACCCCACATCCATCCCACATCCAACCCTGCCAACCGCAGCCAGAGGTGGGACCACATCCACCCCATGCATCCAACCCCAACCAACCCATCTGATCTATCCACCCGACATTCCACTCTGCTATCCCTGTCTCACCGTGCCACTCTCGTCTCACCCTGCCCATCCCACCCTTTCCACACCGCATCCCACCCTGCACCCTTATCCCACCCCACATCCCAC
>WYDI02042409.1:0-16862 GCA_009867235.2 Psittacus erithacus
TAGCATGCCTTCCAGGAGAATCTGCTCCAAGATTTTGCCAGGCACAGAGGTGAGACTGACTGGTCTGTAGTTCCCTGAGTCATCCATTTTCCCCTTCTAGAAAATGGGGGTTATATTTCCCTTTTTCAGTCATCAGGAACTTCACCTGACTGCCATGATTTTTCAAATATGATGGACAGTGGCTTCATTCTCACAGTCCCAAAAGATGTACAAAAGTTGAGGCCCAAAAAGATGACATGCCCAAGAGGTGATACGCAAAAGATGCCTATACTTCGTTGCACATAATTCACCGCAGGATGTGATCTCATCTGCTGAATATACCTTGAGTTTGTAATTAAAGTGAAGTGATTTGTTCTTTGCCATTTTCACATGCTCTGTTTTGGTCCCTCAAAAGAGTCTGGCAAGTTTTTTCTGTGTTGCACAACCCAGCACAATTGTCCTTTTCATCAAGTGCAATATAAGCAGAAGCGTGATCAGTATGGCCCAGTGTCTGATCCCATTTATACCACAGAGAAGTTCCTTCAAATTCACTGCAACTTCTTACTAAAACTAGGAACAAAATCTGGCTTTTTGCTGCACAGTGGGATGACCCCTGTCATACTTTCTTCTTAGCAGCTTAATTTAAAAACACATGCACTGTAACTGCACTAATTTCCGGGTCCTTGTAGGGGATTACAGGCTAATCTTCCCGCAAATGCTCACTGAAATTCTACACTACATTTTTTGGGGACAAAATTATGGCACAGCTAATGCAAAAGTGGGTTTTATCATAATATTCGGTGGAGCAGTGCTTTCTAACTTCATCTTACCTTACTCACAGTACTACTGTAAAGTCTCATGAGTAATTCTAAAGACAAGTTGCACTGAGCTGTGAGGATAACTGGCACAATCTGGCTTTTCTGGTACAAAAGTTTTATACTGGAAACACCTAAAAGCAGACTGATTCTGTAAGGCAGAATAGACAAATATTCTCACATGAGAGAGAAAAGGCAAAGCTCCATAGATAGCAAAATTTACAAAGAACATTAGGGTTTCAAGGTGTTTGTTGCTATCGTGACAGTACCGAAGTTTAGGGTATATCAGCTGCTTCCCACATATGTTGCTTCCACCTTATGCCTTTCCTCAGGTGCAGTTTTCCACAAACTTGTGAGTAGTTTTAGGATCTAGCTACTGTATAAAATTTGGTTAAACCTAATATCTTCAGAAGTGCTTTGATTTTCCTGTCCATTTCACCTTCAAATCCACACACCAAGAAATGATCATGTAAACTTTACTCCCTTAAAAACCAAGTTACAAAACCCTTGAAAATAAAAGATTTTGATTCTAATGCATCTAGTTAAAACTTTGGAACTTTAGAAAACCATTCAGACAAGAAAGGTAAACCATGCACTGTAATGAATAAAAAAATAATGCTTCAAACTGCATAAGAGAAAAAACAAGACTAATTTATTTCAGTACGTTTGAAAACAGCCAATGTTGTAAACCCTGTCTGGTAGGTGCACACAATACTTATAATGTTTTCAGAGTTCTGCAGATAGACAAGGGGACAACAGAGACTGAAATGTATTATAAGCCAAGGTCATAATCACTATAAAATTCTCTTTGCCTCTGAAATTTAATTCAGCTAATCCACTGCCCTGTCCCTAGGTGAATTAGCAACTTCACTGAAATATAAAATACCTTCTAGTCAGAGAGATCCAACTTCTTCTCTCAGTCACATAGATGAAACACAGCAAATGCAGTTTTTTGGGGAGAAGGACTTGTAGGAGAGTTGATTTGTACTGATGAAACAAAGAATAGAACATTATCCTAAATTTACTTTGAAGAAAGATGAATCAGGAAAGCATTTGTTCTGCTGGCTGTTTTCCTGTTTTTCCTTTTTTGCCTTAACATAGTTTGTGTTTTGTGGATACAATCAATAGAAAGGCTGGTCATTGCCTAGAGATACATCGAGAGATATAATCCCTCTAAAGCTTCTGAGATGTGCAGAGATTGTACATATTAACTGCCCAGTTAACTGCGCCTTTATGGCCTCACCTCTTTCTGACTAGGAGTTGGAAAGGAAATCACAGAGTGCATGGGCTGCAATTATATCTGTTCTTTGAGAAGAATAAAGCTCATCATCTCCTTCATGTCAAACCACATGTCAATTTAAGAGCCAGGCAAGAAATAGCCCTTGGTTGGAAAAAATGCCATCATTAAACATTCCAGAGCAGAACTTGGTGTAAGTACTGAAGAAGGTATTTGGAAAAGGGGGTTATTTAGCAATCCAAAGGCCAATCTGAATCTAAATTTTCCATCTTGATTGTGAACTGTGTACCACATCTGGGATCCAACGCTGTAGCAGGCAGCATCTTCCTTCTCCATTGATTGAGGGCTACCTGAAGCTTTATAACTGACCTCAAACAGCAATTCCCATAGTCTTGATATAAGTTATGCTCCTCAGACTCATATGTAATATAGAGTCTGATAACAGCATATCAGGCAATCATGAAATCTTGACAAAATGTTTTGATAATAGCATATCAGGCAATCATGAAATCTTGACAAAATGTTTTGAACAAAGGAAGATATGTTTGGAAAATAAAGTTTCTTCCTTGTGGAAATACTCTTGTGGGAAAATGCCAAATATCACACTTTCCTTACTCCCTAAACCCCCATTAAAGAGGGAAAGCTAATTTGTTTTCTTAAGAAACTTCAGAATTATATTTTAAAATGGTTACAAATAGCTCAAGAAGCGTCACAAGACCAAAGACAGCCCAGCTGAGCCTCCTGTGATGCCACTGTTGCCAAGCTCGGCAGGCTTGCTTTCCCAGCTGTAGGGCCCCCATAACCATATCATCCCTTGCAGCTTGAGAAAGGTGACAAGGATATGCTGTTACAAGTGCAGACAGTGACAAATGAGTGCTTTGTTTTGTTTTACTGACATTCTTGTAGTTCTCAGGTTTGACAGAAATGAAGAGTAAGTGGAAACAGTGATGAGACCTAATGCCAGTGTTCTTTAAAAGACAATGTGCTTTCACAAAATCCACATCACATCCAGCATAGTAAGGTAGGGAGCTGTTTGTTTCTTGTCAATACTTTTTCTACATTTATTAGTAACTTTTTATGGATTATTGCTTTCTTGCTTATCGGATATAGATTTTTGAAAGTAGTTGCCCAAAGAAAATCTCCCTGTTGTTCCTGAGTAAACACAGAATCTCAGAAGATGAGACAGAACAAAGACAAAAAGCAAAATTAACAAATCTCCTCAGAATAACATGGAGAAATGCATTTCAGTGTACCAATGGGTCTGATTCTTCTAAACGGTGAATGACCCTACCGCTTAAAGAAGCTATGTCCAGAGGTACTTCAGGCTTTCATAACACAGACACCAAAATAAGATGATATACTGCATTTCTAATAATCCGAACAATAAATGAGTACTAGATATTTAAGTATTCAAGAAACTGGATCCTGTTGCTTAGGTTCTGCATGGTAAAATGCAGTATCAGAGAAACATGCTTTTCCACAATGTATGATGAAGAGAAAAGGAGGGAAAAGAGAGGAAGACACAGCGTTTAGAGTTGTGCTTCATCAGCAAATACTTTCTGGTCTAGGGAAAAAATTCTTCTATAGGTATTAGACAAATCTCACACATAATAAAAAAATAGATCATTGCTGAAAGAAGAAAGTATAGATTATCAAATATAATCTGCGTTACCTGACAGGAAGAGAAGTTTTTTTGTTACTTTACATACTGTTATTTCTTAAATAAAAGATTATTTTCAATTAAGTGAATATTTTAAAGAAGCAGACTATCCTTTTCCTCTGGGGTAAATACATACATTGCTTAGCAACCTTTTATGATCCAAAGACTAAAATATCTTTATATACAAAATATCACCATAAAAAATGGTCAGCATAAGAAAAGATCCAGCAGCCAAGTGGCTGGATACTTTGAATGATTTGTTAGATGAAGAATTATTAACAGGCTTTCTCTTTTGAAATCCAATGGTAAAATGAGTAATGAGCAGAGCAAGCATATAAGGGTCATATAGGAAAACAGGCAATGATAGTTGTCTCTGAAAAAAGGAGGAGTCAGAACTACTATTCTAAGGGGGTTTATGTACTGGAAGTCAGAAGAAATTGCTCTTTAACTAATATTTGATGGTGGTGTTAATTGCAGCTGAAACAGCCCTGGAAAGAATTATGAATGAGAGGAAGTACAAAGGAGCTCCTTCTCCTTTGCTCTCACTTTCAACCATGAAGACCACAGCCATCTCAAGGTCAGGCTAGGCAGGGCCAGGCACGGATGTGATCAGCTCCACTGGCTGTTGAAAACAAAACCTTTCCACTTTCATTAACAAGCAGTGTCCAGAGGACCAAAGAGGATGGAAAAAGACAGAGAGATTAAACCGCTTCTTGACTTCTAGGTGGATAACAAGGAGCCAGGCAGGTATGGCAAGGGAAGAAGCCTTGTTTCTTTTGCCAGCTGGGAGGTATTTAGGATTAAGCCTAGATAACATGACTCATGCTATGACTTAACACTTGCAGAGATGCATAAGTTTTCATCAGGAAAATCCAAGTACTTGCACATGTGTACATGTAGCTTATATTTGGAAAAACACTTCCATTTGTATGCTTATTTTTGCATTCATTGAGTTATTTTGTTTTGTATAAAAGACATTCATGTTTCTGATTTTCTGGAAGTCATTTATAAAAGCCCTGGAACCTAAATGTTAAGGTGTGAGTGAAGGCGTAGACCTAAGCACTGATAAGCATGGTAAAACTGTTCCAGACCAAGGAGAGCTTCACCATACACCAAGCACTGCAAGCATGTTCTTAGCGTACACTGTGAGATACTTGCTATAGAAGTAGATCTGGCATGTTAAGGATCTTATTTGTTTTCTTCTAAAGATTGCTACCCACAGAGATAAGCTGGCTGCCCAGCCTTATGCTCTGGAGCTCCATGAACTTCCTGAAGGGGCTTACCTTTCTATTCCCCACTCATCTCCTTAAACAGGAAGGAGGAATCCTATGCAATACACAAGGTTGTCTCACAAAATAGCATTGATTTTTTTCCTTGATTTTCTTCAAAGGATAAAACAATCAGGTAAATATTCACCCATAAAACATTCAGACGTTACAATAGTACTTTGATTGCTTCTTTTTATGTGTGAAAAAATATCCTTACAACACCTTAAATTCTAGAAAGTCCTCAGATCATGATGAGTATATTGGCAGTACCCCTTAGCAACACTTCTGCCTGACAAAAAAAACTGGACACTTCCTTGAGAAATTTTCAGATTCATCTTATAAAAATTAAATTCTGTATGGTTGCTAGGGACTGCTGTGATGTTTCCAGGTTTGTATTTGGGACAGGAGGAGGGTAATCATGGGATAGATATAAGCAGCACAGTACAAAGACTGAAAGTACAGTTAGGGTTTCAATTTACTTTCTGAGCAGCTTTGTCACTTCTCCACCCATGTGCCTAGCCTCCCCAGGGAAGTCACTGCAGGGAGCAGAGGCAAACCCAGGAATTCATTGAAAGGAATCCTTCATGTTCTTTCTTTTCCTCTGAAGACTGTTGAAAAGGTAGAGTCTGGTGTTGAATTATAAAGATAATTTAAAACTAGATATAGCAAAGGAGATTGCAGAAGCAGGTTGAGTTTCGCGGGACTTTAAAATAAATTTTAAATATGTTACTAGAGCTTTTGCTTATGTCAGTGAGAGCTAAATACGCTTGCTATAGTGCAGAATGAGCTTCAAGAGAAGTACCCTGTCAAAAGGGAGTTCTGAAGGGAGAAGTAGGGTGTTTCATTCCTTGCTTCCGTTGATGTGCCTGCACTAAGAGTTCAGCTCAGGTGCAGACCCTAGACTTAGTATATTCACAGTGTGTGCAGTTTTAATTGTATAACAAGGATCCATTATCTGAAATGTGTTAATTGGAACATGCTATTCTTAAAATGTCAGGGTGCAGTTTCTCAGCTCTTGTGGTAAATATGTTAAATTCTAACAATAAAATGCTCTGGCAGGCCTTCCCATCTACTTCACCTTTCCATTGAAAAGAAGCCTGAAGGAGGCACAAAAATGTTTTAACATTGTTCAAAATAGTAACACCTAACTTGTTTGGTGCATATGAAGTTAATGTTTTTAAAAACACAGTGTATCAGACACAATTAACATCTCATACTGAAAAATTCTCTAAACTACTTTGTGCTAGAAACTCAAGCAACTTCTCCAATGTCCACAGAGATCAGCAAGACTCTTGATTTTGATGTTTTCTGGTAGACCTTCTGTTTAACAGCAGACCTATCTTTTTTTTGCCCGGTGTTTTTGTTAAAACTATTTTCATTTTTGACATCAACAGCAAGTGTTCAGACTTGTAAAATCAGAACTGCTCTGTGTATTATTTAAAGAATAAGATACGAAGTGAGTGGGCAGATAACATTTATTTTTGAGGGAAGTATAGTGTTAGAATCAGAACCTTTTAAAACAAAACCAACAGTGCTTCTGAACTAATGGGAGTATATAAACAAATCACAAAACAAAACATAACTAATAACTTTTGAATTAATTTCTGACGCAAACTTAGATCAAAGGTAATTTTGGTATACCTTGAAATATATTGTATACACATTGAAAAATATAATAGACCTTGAAATTAAGAGTTTAATCATACTTTTGATTTACACTTCCAGCAGTATAAAACACTAACGCAAGGAGATCCTCACTGCTTTTCTTTTGCAAGTGATGTGGCTGAGAGTCTCAAGTGTCTTAGGTGCAACAGAAGGATTTTAGAGTAGGTGCGAAAGGGAGATCACTGAACAGAAAAGCCTTTATGACTCAAAAGTGTGATGACTGAGTTGTCAGGTGGTCTCTTAAAGTCTGCCTGGCATTATTTCTCTTTCCAATTGCATTTTCAGATTTGGGAAGCCTTATTGTAAATTATAAAGACACTTATCAAATCTCTAGTGAGAGGTGAAGAAGGAGGTACAGCAGAGGCATCACACACCAGTTTCTTTGCAGAAACACAACCAGATTAAAATGGAGACATGCTAGACCCTGACTTGCTCTGCTGCTGGTCAGTTCTTCCTCGTCACTTCTTTTTTTCCAAGGACAAGAAAATTATTTATCAGTCAAATAAACTCTTTAAATGAAGATGTTTAATGCAGTGTGTGTATGCGGTGACTTAATATCAACAGCACCATCTTCTGGGACTCAGTGTTGTTAAGGCTGGCATTGTTACAGCTGTGTAGGCGGTAACTGCATGAAGCTGGAAAGATGCCACCTTAGTAGAAAAATAAGCACTAAACCACACATTTTCATAAGGGTGATTTTAAGTGACAGAGATAGCAGAGCTGAGTAGCCTTGTTGCAAGTATTAATAGTATACAGTACCAGACGATAACAGATATGGAGATGGAATGGACTAGAGATGTTTGCGTATTCAATACTTGATTTTTTTTCAGTGTAATAAAGAAATAAGTAAGTAAATAAATAGTTTTCACCAGAATTGAAGATTTCAGTGTCATCACTGGAGGATCTTGGAGCAAACAGGAGTGTGATTTTGAGTTAGGACTTTGACTTAGAGAGACGCTGGTTCAAATCACCCGCAAGGAAAGTACTGAAAATGTTGCATGTGTAATAATATGTGAATTAAATGAAAAAGCCTTCTCATAGAACCAGTTAGGCTGGAAAGACCCTTAAAGTCACTGCGTCTTACCATACAAGTAATGTTGCCAAGTCCACCACTAAACCATGCCTTTAATACCACATCTACATGTCTTTTAAATGCCTCCATGATTCAACCATTTCCTTCGGCAGCCTCTTCCAATGCTTGATAACCCTTTCAGTGAAGAAATTTTTCATAATATCCAATCTAAACCTCTGGTGGCATAACTCTCTACCTGGTGAGCAGTAACAGAACAATAGGAAAATGTAAACATATTTCTGGTATAAATGTTTTCTCTTTAGGTATTACTTCCCCCCCCCCCCCCGCCTAAAAAAAAAAAAAAAAAAGGCAAAAATCTAATTCCTTAAGTATTTCTAAACTTCACTGGGGAGTTATACTCTTCCTGTTACATTTCTGTGTGGTCTTTTGATAACTGCACAGGTTTGCACTACTGCTTTAGGGAAGGTGGTGGTAAAGGCACCTACAGATCCATCCTTTTCTTTCCCTATGTTTTAATCTCAAAGTATATACCAAAAAGTACTCAAGCTGGGCAACTTCTTTTTCTCTTTAGGTCTTTGTTAACTACTGAGTCCAAGACCTAAGGATCTACAATTATTAATTGCCTATGTCTGCATTTGATCTATTACAGTGACTGGACGATCCATGAAGAATCAGATTTTCAAAAAGAAAATATCTCTGGTGGTTTATTCCGTCTAGGTATGGAACTGTGTGATTGCTTTTCCCCCACAGTAGCAAAAGCAAATTGGTTAGGTGCTTGCCTGTTTAAAAAACAGAACATTTCTGATTGCTGAAGCTGGTTTTGAACATTAGTCATTGAGTTTTCTACATATATTCCACATACATTTTTTTATAAGAGAAACTCATCTTTGAGTGTCAGAGTACCTAATTCACAGGGGAACTGTAGAAACAACTTAATAAATGTTCCTTTAAATATGTATGTGCATAAGTACATTTATATAAGCAGTAGGCTAAGAAAATGTTCTTTTTTTTCTTCTTTAATTTAATTTCTCTGTTTTTTCTGGGTTTTGTCTATTAAGTGAGCTCAAAACAGTGAAATACAAGAGTTCTAACTAAGAAACCCATTGGCTTCATCAGAGAGACCTGCACTTCACAACTGCTTTTCAGAAGAGTGAACTCTTAATTGCTTTCTTAGCTGTCTGCTCTAATGAAAACAGCAGTGATGCTCATGTCACCCTCCACAAGAAAGAATCTTCTTTAATGAAAAATAATGCAATCAAATCTACTGTGAAAAGGTAAATAATAACAGTGTAAGAAAATACCTGGCTCTGTGGTTGGTCATGTAGGACAGCTCTGCCTCTGTTTTCCCAAATGGCTTTATATGCTTGCAAATATCTGAAGCTTGTGAATCAGAATATCCATATGCTCTGCTCCATTTAACAAAAAAAAAAAAAAAAGACACCAGTTGGCTTTGCACTATTCCATATGTGCATGACTTCTTATTGCCTTTGGCTTTTATATCAATCACTTGCAAATACAGCTGATGAAAGTTGCCAGGTGTTCCCTATAAACTACATGATCGCGATAAGAAAATAGATGTATGGTGTAGATATTTGCATATGAAGTATTCAGAAAATCTATTTTATTTCTGTTTAAAGAATATTGGCCCAGGAAGCACCAGTCTGAGCAAAACTGAAAAAAATCCCAACACAGCAAGACTATAATTTCTCTGCCTTGCATATTTACCAGTTTTCCTTCAGGCTGCTCATACCTCATGGGTTTAACAAAATTCTTGGCTGGGCCCTTGAGCCCACTCCCACTGTATGCAAATCGGAAGACTTCTGCTTCCTTAATGATGACTTAATTGGGTTTTATAAGACGTATTGATTCAAGAAGAATTCTGCTGCATAACTTATGTTAAAAAAACAAAGTAAAACTAGTATCAAAGCTGAATTTCTAGTACAAGAAACAGACTTGGATTTGTCAGTGACTGCACTTCTAAGAATAAAAGATCTTTCAATATCCATTTACCAAACTGGAATAAAATACTTCAAAGAAGTCATAATGTATTATAGATTAAAAAAAAAGGTTCATGTGTAAGCAGAAATATATCTAAAGCCAACATGCATCAGAAGGCAAAAAAATCCCAAATGGTCACATCTGGCAAATAAGTTATCTTATAACTTTGAATATAAGTGTAAATAGTGAGTAGCATGAAGAAAACTTAAAGTACTATAATGAGTCCACAAATGTAAACTAACACAGCCTCTCAGGCGATCATTCTACAAGTTATTTCAATAAGCATTGTGCTGCAACAAAACTAAAATCCCACAGAGCTAAGGGAAAGAAAATTATTTTACACGCATTCTGAATACCTGAATAGGAAATTATCTTTCTCTTGTTTCTGTTTTGGTTTGGGTTTTTCGTTTTGGAGTTGTTTGTTTTTGGTTTTTTGTCTGTCTTGATGGGATCAAGATTGAATGCCTGGGGAAAAAAAAATCAAGTTACGTTGTCTTCTGGGATTTTGTAGCAAGAGACATTTAATGGGCATCATGAAATTTGTAAACGCACTGTATTAGTGCAGAAGGGGATTTTCTGTTTTTAAAGCATAGATTTTTATTGACATAAAACCAGAGAAGGAATGTGTGAATAATTGTGAATAACCTTAAAAGAATCTAACAGGCATTTGTAAGAGTTAATGAACAGAGGCATATTCACAAGAGTTCACAGATCAGCTTTATCCCTTCTTTAATGTAGCTACCTTCATTTTTCTGATTTCAGACATGCCTTGTGTACTTAACTGGGGTCAAATCATGGTATTACACATGGATCATTTCCAACATGAATCTTTATGCTGGCATCCCCTTCATAAATCTGGCCCTGATTAAATAGAGCTCCTCCCTTCATCCAAACACTTTGAACCAGCCAGGTTTCCTCTTCCCCCTCAGACTGCAAAAAAGGTCTTAAAAATAAATATTCACCTGTTTTCCATGATAAAGGATCAAATCAGACGATTAGCTGCTCTAAATGCACTCAGCTGTGATGAGTGATAACTCTACCGTGAAAAGCAACTAATAAATATTAAATTAGTTCCATCTAAAAACTCAAGGCACAAAGTTATGTACTGTACTTTCTGGGCCTTTAGTGAAGTGGAAAAGGCTGAAGGTTAACTTTTAATGTGTGCATAAATTGAAAATTGTTTTTGGCCTTGGTATAGCTTTTATTACAGCCATATGGCAAATCAAGTTATGCTGATGCACTTACTAAGTAAAGTTTAACTTCTCATAAACATCATACTCTTTTCTATAGACAAGAAAACAAGAACAATTAGCAAGAAAATGTCAAGACTTAATCTGATTATTAAAATACTCATTCCTGGGCATTCAGAACTGGTTTTTTTTTAACAGTAGCTGTAATCATTTGAGAAAATGGCTTTGAAAGTGTGTCCTTAAGTCTGACAAAGTACACAACCACAGCATGAAGCTGAAAGTTTTACAGCTACATGGAAACTTAGAAATGAGTACATGCATCAGTATAGGGACTGAAACATGAATGAAAAAACAATCAAAACTTTAAGCCCCCACTGTGCCATATTAGGCTCCAGTTCTTGGAGAGCTGTGTATTCAGCTTAATTTAAATTGCTAGAAGTGCTTTCCATATACAAATGCACCTTTTATTCTAACTTTAATAATTCATCAATATATTAATTAGTAACTTTGCATGTTGAAGAGATGAGAAGTAAGCAAAAACCACTAGTAAAAGATAAAATTCTTTCATATTACTTTCCTACTGCAAATTATTCATTTGTTCAAAGGACCAAACTGACTTGATCTTTCTTCAAATCTCACTGCTTCAGTGGTATGCCTAGTCTCTTCACACATTGTGACTTCCTTGGGCTTTGCAAATACTTGACTCTGAGAGGGTGAGGTGCCATTAGACCCATTTAGCCTAGATGATAATTTTCTGACCCTTTCAAAGGAAATATTCAATTATTTTCCATTCTATTCCATTCTGGTTTATTTTTGCATATCCCTGATTTCCTTCCAGGAGAGAATTACCATAGGGAATAGGCCACATAGTGCCTAACAATATAGGCAAGTCACGTGTCTACTGCTTGTGGGACCTTCCTCCACCAAGGGAGGAACAGAACAAGGAAATTCACCAGTCCTAGGAGAGCTATGTAAGCTTTGTTCCCCATTGATTCCCTGAAAACAGAACAGAACTGGACTGCAAGCTCTGCAGAGGCACCTACATGATGGCAAATATTACTTTACAGGACTTAGGGAAATTTTTTTCTGGCCCATTAAACAGTACTATCCTCTGTACTCATTTTCATTAACAAATCCTGATAAATCTGTTCATTAGAATGAAATGTTTATTGTATATCGTACAAGTGAAAGGCCTAAGGATGGAAGGTGAAATAATTATTTCAATATCTGTTCTGGAAACAAAGCTTTCAGGTAGCAGCCCATCACTGGAATGGCAGAAAATGTCTTTTTTCAGCTTTCTGTTTTTCAGACTGAACCAGTAAATATGCTTAGCACCATTTTAATAAAAGAAAAAGAAACATTTTTTCTTTCCCTTCAGCAATTAATCATATTCTAGCTGAAGGAAAATTTAAAAACAAAACAAAAAAAGCAACCCAAAAAAACACCCACCATCCTGGAGCAGTCATGCTGAAGGAAGCAAACACATCTTTCAGAATCATAAGCTTCTTTGTTCAGGCTTGTTTTGCCTTAGCAAAATCTGGAGAAACATGTATTTTCTCCCAGTTATGAAATACTTCCTTTACACTTCCAGATTTTGTTCATAATGTGGTCCTTATCACCATCTGAGAAAAACAGAAGATAACAAAGCCTGCTTATTTGGAAAAAAATCTACAAGCAATAAAGATGGAAGAAAGCTCTGCAAGCAATTCTAAATTCCTCTGCTATCTGAAGTGGCAGATCAAGGTTTTTCTGCAAGTGAAACTTTTTCATATTGAAAGTGAAATATTGCCTTTCTAGCCCATTCAGATTCCAGCTGTAGCCTTCAGGAAAACTCAGTGTTCAACTATTATATATCTTAATATTTTATTTTCTCCTTATCTTTAATAAGATCTGTGCCAGGAGTTTCAAAGAGTCCTACTTAAAGCTATACTTTTCTCTCCTCAAATTATTTTCACATCCAGCTGCAGAAATTAGAGTTCCTCTATACTTCTCAATGAGAAACCTGCTGCATGTGCTAATCTTACTGGATTGCTCCAGTACTGCTTTTGTTTGTTTGAAATATGGTAACATAGAACCACGGCGGTGAATTGGGGCCTTAAAGGAGAAGGCAATCATATTTAATATGGTCTGTTATCAAGAACTGAGCTGGGAAATTTAACTTTATGAAAACCCTTCTGCTACTGCAGAGCTGTCATCTGAGTAGAGTAAAAAGGCTTTCTATTTTTAAAGTCCAAGTTGAGAAGTTAATCAAGAATTAAGACTGGTGAAAATTCCATGCTAAACAAAATTTAGCATACAGGATGGAGTTTAATGTTTTTTTATGTTCCTGGGAGAAATAAATAGGGATTAATATTAGATGTGATTTACATACTAGGGTACAAATATTTTGGACTTTAAATAGTAAAGCCATGCACTTCACACTGCTCATGGGTATTCATGGGTTACCCAAAGCAAGTATAGTTAGTGCATGACAGACATGATTTATCACTCCACTACTTTTGCATTTATGTCCATATATTATAGCAAAGTTAGACAGAGTAGAAAACTAGAGTAGCATGGTGGAAAGCCAGTGCTTAGGGGAATTAGACAGTGAGACAGAACAGAAATAGTTTAAATACCATCAGTGTGAGAGATTAATAGCTAAGAGAAATGCTTTGGATAAAATATATAATGAAGCGAAGCAGCGGAGATAAGATTACATGTCTGTATACACCCAGTTAATACATCCCAAGGAACATTCACCTCTATTTGAATCAGTCAGCCATGTTGCAAAGAGAACCTTGAATTAGAAAAATGACAGCATTTTAAAATACATTTGAGAACAACCCTAAATTTTTACCCATCTATACCTTGAAGAAGCAGATTGTGTCTCTGCTTTCCTATGCCGACATGGTATTGGTGCAACTGCACCAAAAGAATAGCCAGTGCTGTAAAGCTGATGTATACTGCAGAGTTGCATCAATCCAATGAACTTCAGCCATAAAAATGCTAACTGTTTTTTAATTGTTCTTAATGACTACTGCTATGGTTTGGCATTAATTTACACTTACATAAGTGTTAAAAAGGATGAATCCTACCTGATACAGGTCATGTTGAAGGAATACAATGTCATTTTTTAATGTTAAATCTATGTAAGTGTTTTTGACTAAAGGCAAAGCTCGTGATATTCACATCTACAAAGGCTTCAACCTCCATACAGAATATGCACTTTTTGCATTTGTAAATCTATGAGGACAGCCTCTGAAAATAAGATTTCATGTTGAAATATACCACTGGCCAAGCATTATAGAAAAGTTTGTCTTGCCTTATACATTTATAAGAGGTATTACCAAAGACTTCCACTTGTCTTCCACTTCCACACAGTTATAAAACTTCTCAGAAGTCACATAGGCTTAAATTGCAATTTCTGCTGGTTTAATGTTCAAAAGTATGCTTTGTTTGACTGGAAATGGTTAAAAGGTAATAACTTGTCTGATTATGGATGAAATACATTTGCAAGTTCTTTTTTTTTTTTCAGGGTTTTTTTTCCTTCCAAAATGTACTCATTGAACACTCCCAGACAAAAGGTAATTTATTTATTGACGTTAGGCAGTCCCAAAATGGCCAAATTGGAGGAGGCTAAGTTATTAAAGGCTAAAGCTCCTATAAGGGTGTGATAGTTTCCACAAGTATCTGAATAGAAATTTAAGTATCTAGAGTTCAGGGTTGGTGTTTTTTAAGTATTACTGAAATAAGCTCGTGCACAGTAGCTGTTTCTCAGAAACAAATGTGAAAATCACTTTATTACACGAAGAAAAAATGCCTGCCACATATATTGCAAAAAACATCAAGGCCAGGTTGGATGGAGCCTTGAGCAACCTGGTCTAGTGGAAGGTGACCCTGCCAGTAGGAGGGGGCTGGAAACAAGGCGATCTTTAAGGTCCCTTCCAACCCAAATCATGCAATGATTCTATGATTCTGTGCCCACTTGGAGACTCATCTTGACACTCTCCGTATTAAAAAAAATCTAATCTTTCTGCTTTTTCTGTCTAGCCCCCCTCATTTCTGACAGGACGATAGTGTTATTTTCATTCCAGAATGAGAAAATATATAATGCTTGCATTTTTTACAGCTGAATTCTCTTCTTCAGACAATTTGCCTGATTCTTAGAGATTGCCTGGTGCCATGGCATGCTGTATCTAACATCACATCTAGCCATACGTAATAAACATCTTATAAAATAACACAGAAGCTCATTTGCCTTCTTGAATATTCCAAAATATTCAACTTCCAGTAAACAGACTGCTCAGCCAGGCATTCCTCTGCTCCTTCCCAGAGCTGTCATTTCTGCCAGTATTAGTCAAGTCTGTTATAAATGTTAAGGATGTAGGACTAGCCTTTCTGTAGTGCTTATGCTTACAGTTAATTCTTCAAGAATTCATTACCCATAAGAAACTAGGGAATGTTGAAATCTTTTAGTAATTTGGTTTAGCAATTATCAGCAAAGTATTTGTGTTATATTTGAAACACCAGGCTGGATGCTTACATTCTGTTTCTGTCTTTCCAAAGGTTTTCTCTGCACATGGGATTTCTCTTTCCTCACTGAATAGCATGAATAGCACAATGACGACTAATAGTGACTGCTTGGGCTTGTGCTTTGTGCCAACCCGTTCGTAGCTGACCTCTGCCAGAAGCTTCTTTGGTTACTTAGAAATCTTAGAATGAATTAAAACTTTGAACAATCACATCAGCAGCACGTAGGGGAACCAATTATAACATTTGCTTCTGTGCAAACAGCAGAGTTGGTGTCCAGAAATAGCCTTCAGTTTTGGAAAAACAATGAGTGATCATGCACAGGTTATGCAACTAACTGCTAGAAAGAGTGCAGAAATAAATTATTTCTGTTTAGGATAATCTTATTCATAACAGTTACATGCAATTTAGATATGTTAAAGGGGAAGGTGATCTCCTGAATTAGTCCCTGAATAGCTGACATCAGTCAGGTTTGTGCAATTCTCCTTGCAGGTGAGGGCAGCCATGCATATACAGGACTTTACACCAAAAAGCCTTTCATAAATTACAATTAAAGATAAGAAAACATGGGTTTGAGTGGATGGTCTGTAAGGAAATCTCAGGTTTTACCCAGAGTTTATTATCTACTCTACTTTTTCTTTTCTTTTTTTTTCTTTTTTTTAATTTCAGCATAGTTCCTGGAGGATCAATGAATATGCTTTTTTGATTTTGTAGATCTATGTCTTTTAAACCAACAGAATTATTTGATCCTTTAAACAGATTTTGTTTTCAGTTGGCAAAATGAAAGTCCCCTGTAAGAGATGATAAAGTAATGTCTCCCTCATCGCAACAGGCTACAGAGAAAATACAGACAAGCAGTTGCCCTGCTGCCTTAGATAAATCAGGCTCACCAGAAAAACTAACAGTGAACTAAATTATAAGTCAAAAAATTTGCTGTAACAATCTGCATCTCTGTGTGTGTGGATAATAGAATCAATAGTGGCCAGAAAAAAGCTGTCCATGTTGGAAAAACAATGACTGTTTATACACAAATTCTGAAACAAAAACACAAGAAGAAGCACAGAAGAAAAATACTTCCAGTTAAGATAATCATATTGATATAAATTATGTCTAATTTGCTTAGTCTGAAAATAAGAAGGTAAGAAACAAGAGGAGGAGTTATATTTTCCCTTTGCCTTAATGAAGTCCCAGAAGGTATATGAGATATATAGATTGGACTGTATAATTCATTTAAATTAAAAGCTCTACCTTTTATGAATAGATTATTTACTGTTTGTTACTTGTGTCTGCTTCTAGACAACCACTGTGATGAAAAGATTTTGTCTGTACTGAGTTATGCATTTTCTGAATCCCAAGCCTGTTGGTATCCTTCAATTCTGACACCTTGTCGAGCAGTTGGTTAGGCATTTGCAATTCAGAATGAGAAACTTCAGCAGAAATGCTCAAGCAAAATGTATTAAAGCATATGTTCCATAAAAGAAGAAAAAGAAGAAAAGAAGAAATAG
>WYDI02042409.1:19280-33894 GCA_009867235.2 Psittacus erithacus
CTGTGAATGCTCCATCCCTGGTGGTGTTCAAGGCCAGATTGGACAGAGCCTTGGGTGGCATGGTTTAGTGTGAGGTGCCCCTGCCCATGGCAGGGGGGTTGGAACTAGATGATCTTAAGGTCCTTTCCGATCCTAACTACTCTATGATTGACTCTAACAGCACATCTTTATAGAAATTGAATTCATATCACATACTTCGGCATTGTTATTCTACTGCCAGAATTAGACATTAGTTTCTGGTATTGTTTGGTTGCTTACTGCCTGGTTTAATCCTGCTCCCTGGGTCTTGCTTTTCCTTGTTTTTCTTCTCCCATCTTACCTGAACTGTGATAAAGCACATTATTTGTTAGAAGTTTACCGTAAAGAGTTTCACAGTTGAAATATCTGTTTTCATCTGAAGAAAATAAACTGCATTAACTGTATTTTGCCTGACATTAAGAAGAGGTGTGTTAACTTGTGATGTTCTATTCAGCAATAAGAACAGGTGTGTTAACTTGTGATGTTCTATTCAGCAATGGATTCTTCCCCAGGAGAACGATTAGCTGGAGAACGGGACAACATTTGTTATAGATTTAATAGATTTCCTAAGTGAAGTAATAAACTCTGATTTATAAGCAGCTGTTACTAAATTAAAAGAAATTAAAAGAAATTAAATTAATGTCACAGATGAATGAGTAACTGAAATGGAGGACTGGTTTGACCAATACAAAAGACATTTCGAGCTGACTACTGAAAAGCTGAAATTCATTGAAAGCAATGAAAAAGCATTTGAGTTAAGGTATCATAGTCTCAAACCTGTGAGAAAAAATAAGCAACACAGCACTAAGTGGCTGATAAAGAAGAGTGACAGAAAACACAAGGAAGACTTCAAGTAGTATTTCAGAGAAGTTTATTTTGGGACCTGCCTTAGACAGGTGTTTCTACCATGGGAGTGAAGCACAGGGAACCAGCAGAAAAATCATCTTCAAAATTTGCTCATGCCCTCTTGTGTCATTCCTAAAAAAGGCTTTGCTTAGGGACACACTTGGTTTACAGAAGTGAAAACAGCTTTATCAAAACTTTTCTGGTGATTAACTTTCAGCTTTCTGAGTTTCAGCATCTTCTTCCCAAAGGAAGTTGGGCAGGAAAGTGGAGAGGGGTGCAGGCTCCTGGGGAAACTTTGGGAAGTGGTTCTGAACCTTTGGAAGAGGAAGAATTTATTTTACAGGTGCAGTTTTCAGATGAAAATGTGTACTTAATACACCTGATTCAAGGAAATGAGTGCAAGAATAAGTTACCCTAATATAATACGTACTTGCATATGAAAAAGAAAAGGCATCAAAAAATATTTTCAGAGGCATCAAGCAGAAAAATTACCAAAAGGATAGTCCCAAAAGGAATTGCCAATAACAAGGAGCAACACAACCACCATGAACTGTCTCTAGAGTCTTTTGCTTTATGTGCTCATGTAGAGCAGTAGAAATCAAAGTGACAGCTCATAGGAATATGCTACATCCAAACTGTTATTCATTATTTATATTCTGCATGTAAAGCAGATAAGTCACTATGCAAGATATTACATTGCTTAATTTTCAGTATGTCAACTATGTGTTTGCATTAAATTGTAATCTGATAGCAGTTTGGCAAATTCATTACATTTTCCTTCAACATCAGCTCTTATTTGCAATTACAGAAGTAGTTTAAAGGCCACAGATGTTAATTTCAGACTCACTTTTCCACTGAAATTCAACCTTCGTGTGTGTCCCCTCTACCTGCTCCAACTCCTTCCCCAAAACAGAACATTCTTAAGGCCACCCTTAAGAGGTCATATCCATTTTTTTGCCCTGTCTGGGTGTCATGGGTTCAGCAGTAGCAGAATACAAACATCGGTATTATCAGTACTGTTCTCAGGCTGAAAGTTAGAAACACAGCGCTGCACCAGCCACTAAGAAGGAGAAAAAATGACTGCTACTGCTGAACCCATGACACTGGGTCAGTTAACATTGTTCCTTCCATTCACAGAGGTTTGTATGGGACCTCAAGCCACTTCAGGCTTTTTGTCATACACTTTATCTACCCCTCAAGCTTCAGAATTTCTCACCAGGTCTAATTGGCCTGACATTGTGCTCCCAGAGGCTTTTCCATCCAGAGCACACTTTCTGACTCATCAGTATTGCAGAACTCTTCTTGTAAGAGCTGAATAACAGCTACTGGAATAAAAATCCTCAAATGAAATGAGATTTCTTTTTACTTTTTCAGAAAAGACATTTCTTAAGAGTAAGATTTGTTGAAAACATGACAGATTTTTAGCTTAAATCTCTGGGGTTTTGCCTCATGCTAGTTTCCTCTAGCAGGTCACCATGATGCTGATGAAAGCACTCTGTGTCTGCACCTGCACGATGTCGTCCGTGGGTGGATCAGATCAACAAAGCCAGACACCCTGACTGTTTCAAGTAATCTTACAGAGCTGAATAGCTAGCACAGGGATGAATTTCCTGGATATTTCTCACATTTGTCAAAGTAGCATATGAATGCGTGTGCCTGAAAGATTTTCTAGCTCACTAACCCTTCTGGGGAGTGGGGAGCCTCAGCCTGTGTGATGAGGTTTGAAATGCTCTACAAAGAAGCTGTCTGGGCTTTTCTCACAACTTTTCTCACCTGCATAGATACTTGGAGCATTGTTCCTTTGTAGTGCTTGAATGTTACCTCTCTTTTCTTCCTGATGTATTTCTCTCAAGTCTTGAAAGATGCAGATTCTCCTTGCATTACAGTCTCTGAGCTCTGGACAGGTACCTGGGGGGCTGTTCCAGCCTCACCACAAACAATTTCACTTTTTTTTGCTTGCCATCTTATCAGTTTATGTTGTTTTGTGGGTCTAGGATGAAAGTGGAGTTAGTTTATATTTTCCAAGTTATTTTACATTTTCTACTAAAACATTGAGATTCTTAATATAGGTTAAGAAAGACTTTAAACTATTTTCACTATAGCAATATAGTTTCTTTCTACTCATCTTTCAAGTCCCCATATTCCTTCTATAAAATAGCCACAGCCTTGTTTGTGGTGAAAATAGGAATTAATGAGATTCTCTACTGAAGAGGTCCACGGTTTCCCTCTATGACTTTCTGTTTGAAGAAATCTAAGATTTAGCTTATATTTAGTTAGTTACAAAATAGCTGATCTCAATTAGCAATTTATCTTTCTAGCACTGTTCTCTTGTGCTTCCTCTTCCTACAGCTGTAGATGTGGATTTAACGCACTACAAAGAAAGCATAATTCTCTGCTTTCCAGGTAGTCCTTTCTCTGCAAAAAATAAATAAAAAGTCAATCAACAAAATATTTCACATTTTCTTTTTCTGTCACAGGAAATAAATCTTGCCATTCAAACAGCCAACCACATGGTTTAATAAGACTGTTTCTAGTTTTAGCATAAAAAGTTTTGCATCTTTTATCACAAGATAAGAAGTTGCAAGTTTTGGCCCCTACCTGATTTAAGTTGAAATAAAAATTTCAGCCTCTTTCCACTGAGAGTGATCAACCCTCTCAATATAGTTAGGCTAATTAGAGCAGGATGGATTCTTCAAACTAAACAAGCTTTGTGAAATGCATTTAAAAACTTGGTGCTGAGTTATTTTTTCTTTCCGAAATTCATAGTGAGATTCTTTGTTTGAGAGAAGTGTTATTTCAGAGCTTTTTTCCCCCCCATGAACATCTTTCTGAATAACTGTACATGAAATAATCTTCAATCTTTTAAAGTATATGACCATACCTTTCTCTTTTGCAAAATTCATAAGTATGTGGGATAAAGAAATTTTGGCACCAAATACTAATTTTTCCCACACTGGATATTCACACCTTCCAGATGAAACTCTAAGGAGAATATATATTTTGGCAAGCACCAGTGTGCACTGGAATTTGATTCTGGTACAACTTTATAAAACTTTCAGTTGCATTTCTTTTAGCTTGATTTTGTTAGGGATAAAATTTGTTCACATGAACGTATTTACAGGAAGATGGGAGTGTGATCATAGAAGGTATTTTAAATCTAGCTGCCAAATGTACCAGTAAGCATCCTGTTGTCATCCTAGTGCTGTGATGATTTGTCGCACTGGGTGACCATTGGCCCTTCTGCCTTTGCACCCTGGGCACTGTGTCCCCAAAGACTGGGAATCATGTGTTTCAGTCCACAGAGGGAGTGAAGAATTCACATACAAAAGAAACAGTCAAAACTTCTTTCAAATTCCAAAATGCCTTCTTTTCACTTACCAGAAAACAGCAACAACAACAAAAAAAATCCCAACAACAAAAAAACCAACCCACACAAAAAAAACCAACAAAAAAAACCCAAACCAAACCAAACCAAACAAAAAAACCACAGAAAAAAGCCCCAACCAAAGGCTAGTACAGTAGTCTCACATAGTCTCAGATTTAGGCAGATGGCTTCCTGACTTCCCAAGAAAGCAGGATGCAAACATTTCTGGCTTTCATTCCCCAGCCCCACAGCTCTGAGAGACATGTGGAGCTGACTTCAGAGAATGGAAATGTTGGTATCTGGATGACATATATTCAATCCAGCTTCAGCAAAGCTGACTTTAATATCTCATTGAGGCCAGCCTCTTTTCCTCTTTTGCAATGCTGTGAATCCCTCATGAGACAGATGAAGTACCCAGAGTTTTCAGCTCACACCTCCATGGGAAAGCACCTGGAAATTCAGAAATTCAGAGCAGCACAACCAAGCTGCCCCACAGCTCTGTAGCTGTCACACTCCTGTAACTGTAAGTGAAGGCTGACTGTCCAAGGGAGAAAGAGAGAGGAGCAACAGAAAAGACACAAGACCTGGAACCTTTTTTTTGCTCAGAAGATTCATCACAGGCAGTATAGTTTGGCATGGGTTTTGAAAAGTTTGCCCTTCAAAATGAAAATTTCCCAGGTGATTTGTTTTTTTAACAATTGGTTCTAATTTGCTACCTTGGGTTTTTGAAGGCTTTTGCAACTGAGTGAACTCAGTCAGACAGGTTTTCTCTAAGCATCAGCAACACAAAAACAGTAAGGGCAAGTGGAAAACTGTCATCACTGTTGATGCCCTGGATGGATACTCTGGAAGGGGTAAAAGGTACTTTCAAAATGTTTTCTGTATATCTAGCATTGTACTTAATTGATCATTTGTGAAAAGAGCAAACCACTGTTGATATTCATCCACAGAGAAAAGTTTAAATTTTATACTGTACTGCATCTGTTATATTTCAAGCAAAGTTCATGTTCTCAAGGCCATCCTTTGTAATTTGGTCAGCAAAATCTATTTTTTTGTCTTGTTCTTTTGTCATTGTTTTTTCTTTTTAATAGAGCTTAGAATCAGCGTAGTGAAAGCTGCTACAGGCTTGAATTAAGATAACAATTTGCCCTTTCTCTTGGTCAAGAAATAAGATTAAATGGAGGAGCTAAAGTGGATGAATCTGCTAAAAAAATCATGAAAAATAGATATTTGCAAGGCTAGCTCTTTTCCCTTAGCATGAACATGAAGTAATAACCCTTAACACCTTAAACAACAGCAGCACTGCCATATCATTTACAGGTCTACTTATTCAAAAATAGTATATTGTATTTTCAAAAGTAACCAGTAACTTTTATCTTGGCTTTTAAATTTAGACCCTGATTTTCAACAAGTAACGCACTGAGGTTTCAAACATTTTGGCATATTAGAAGGCACTGTCCACGGTATTTTTTTTTCTATTGTATTCTTTTTTTTTTTGTTAGTGCATAAGATATGTAATAACTACTAGATCAATAATAATATGAGCAAAAAGTTTCACCTTATCATAAATAAAGATGATTTATAAGGAAAAATTAAGGCATAAAATTGGCAAAGCTTGCTTAAATAAATTTGTAACAGCTGACAAATGCAAAACAGGTGCAAAACCAAAGGAAAAATAAGAATTGCTCAAGATATTACAGGAAGCTGCAAAATGAAATTCAGCAGTGTTAGTTAAAACTAGATTTTGTGGAAATTATCTTAATAATACAGATTGATTAGGCTGACTAATACTGTCCTAGCAAAGTAAGAGCAAAGCTGATAAAGCATGGGAGAGCTTACTGCAGAGACCAGGCCCACCTTGCCAGTGCGATAGTCAAGATTCACCAGTAGCTTTTTTCTTCTCTAAGCTTTTGTGATGCTGCTTCCTGTGAGCCTTGGATGTCTTAATTGATGCTTCTCACCAAGTGAAGTTTAAAAGGCTTCTAAAGTTTCATGATCCTAACTTTAACATCTCTACAGTTGTCCACCTGACCAATTACATTTCAAGCTGACTTTCTAACCAAAAGACATTGAGCAGGTGTCTATTGCCTGGACCACTTGTATCTCAGGAGGGGCTATCAAAGGAGCATCCTTAAGGCTTCTTTAACTCACAATCCGGACCCTGTGGAGTAGTAGTCATGGGGGCTAGCAACAGGCAGTGCAATAAATCAGCACATCTTCCAGTTACATAATTTCATGTTGTAGGGTTTTGGGATAGGAATAGGGTGAATAGAGTCAATTAATTTGCCACACTGATTACTTTGATTTTTCCCTTAACAAATTCATAACAGAGAGCTTCCTGGGAAGGGCTTTTTGGCATGGGCTGATGGACTACTTCACTACTCACCATAACCATCCCAGGTAAACACAAAAACCTTCCTATTCATTGCAAGCCTTCTCAGGAAGGAGAGGCTGCAAACTAGGTATGTTAAAGAAACCACCTGCAAATGATAGCTGTGTAACTCCAGTGACAAGGCAAATAAATGGAGTCATGATTGCCCAAAATGAAAATAATTAATTTGTGCTCAGCTATAAATCAGCACTGACTGCAGGAAGCAAAAGAACTGGGTAGGTAATATGTCCTAAAACGGAAAGCAAAAGGGGCAAATATGTATTTAATAAGATTAAATCTATCATGATAAAAAAAAAAAGGGTAAAATTGACAGAATAAATAGGAATAGATTAACTACACATTTTCTCCTCAGAAAAATCAAAATCTAAAGGCATGAATAAAATTCTATTAGGACTGAAAGATTTTCATTTATTTGAACAAGCTTTGAACTAGGATTTTATAGCACAAATGAAAACAAAGATATTGTGGACATATAACTTTGCCTCCTTGGTTATGGTTTCCATGAAATTCTTTATTTCAGATAACCTTTAATGCCCGGCTATAAACAGAATTCTTTTGGAGGCAAAGCTTCTTTTAAAATCTCTTCTTAAAAACAGCTGGTTTGAGGTTGCCAGTTGTTAAAAAGTTATGGTGGTTGTGGCACATTCATGGTACCAATGTAGCAATGTTTGCAACTGGACTTTCTCTGAGGGCTTCATTTTGAACCACTCCAATACTGTAACAGCAGCAGCTACTGGAGGAAGAAAGAAAAAAAACCAAAGTGTTTTTGTGAGAATTTTCCCAAAAGAAGCTTTTCATTGGAGATTTCTAACTTTATTAGAATTACCCAGTAACATTGCCAGAACTTAAAACATGCAAAAATATGTTTTTTTAATGAATTCTTAATTTTGTCAGTTTGAAAACAGTAACTTACTACAGGACCAGAACCAGCAACACTTTCACAATCAAAACTCAAAATATTTTATATCTCTTGCTATTACTTCTTGCCTAAGACATGCAGAATCAGCCTCTGGGGCCCTGAGGTGCTGTAGGCCTTATGAAGCCCAGCTGGAATGGGGAACATGAGACAAAGCCTCCCTTTTTGACACCTTATGCTACTGTTCTCGGATTCACTCCTTTCTTTGTACCCAACACTTGCTGTTGCTCTCAGTTTGGTCTGTTTTGGAAGTTAGCTCAAGAACAGAGGGAGGCAAGGCATTTATGCTTCCTTGGTTTTACAGATGAGAGATGAAGGTTGAATTCCAGTGAGCTTTGGCTTGCGAGAGCCCAGATCAGAGAAATGCTACTCCAGCACCCATGCCAGCATTTACACCCTCAACCTCTCTCTTCAAAAGCCCAGCCAGTGTCTGATAATTGTGGGCAAAAAGACTGATTTAGCTGAGTTCTTTAGCTGCAAGTAGGAACAGACCGTTTTTGCCATTTGGTGGTCCTTTTTTAGCACCTCTACATCACCTTTGTTTGGGGTGCGTTTTGCAGCATTACCTTCAAACCTGCATGCCTTGATCTGGACATTGCAAACACAGGCAGTGGCACCTACTGCAGGAGCCGCTTGACACATCCATCCTATGACTATTTTCCATTGCTGACAACTTCCTAAAAATTACAGATTTAGGCTGAACTTTCCATGTCTGGTATCTGCCTTAGGCTCTGCTTCTGTTTTGTTTTGTTTTTTTAAATATTTCAGTGAAAATAAAGAGTCTGTTTCCAAGAATACATTTAAGGAAAAAATACATCATTCTGTCTACACTGTCTACACAGAAATAAACAAACCCAAACCAACCAAAATACTCAAAATAACAACCAAATCCCCAAACCCTTGTAACTATTTTGTTGAAGTTAAAACATTGTTTTATTTTGGAGAAGGAGTGTCCAGGTGTGTTTTTCCTTCAAGATTTTGTGGCCTGGGTCCACAATGAAAACATCTCAAGTCTTGCTTTTGAATTAAAACTTCTTGGTGCTCAAACCAAGAGACTTGAGCTCTCACACATCATATTCCATCATGACTACAGATGGGGTCCATCAGTATAGTCAGAGAGAGAGCAGAAGGGGGAAATCCCAAATGTAGCAGGAAGCTAAGGTGTCTGGGTCTGAGTCTGCCTGAGGACTTCCACAGTGAGGTTAAACTAGGAAAATTCTACAAGATTGCAGGTGTGGGTCAGGAGGCTGCTTTGTAGGTGAGGGGGCTAGGCAGGACTAGACAGGTACATCCCCATGGGTCCCTGATTGAGGATGATGCAATGAACCTAGGGATTCCTGGCAGTGTTGCCTAGGATGGTGTCAAGGCAGTGTTTCAGAGCTCTTGCTGGTTTAAGGATTACATGGTCAAGGAAAGGCATATTGAGCATACAAGCCATATATGTGTCTCATACACACACCTGTGTGTGTGCATGTATGCACGAGTGCATGCACACCAGTACACGCAGTGGCCCAGGTGGGGCGCCAGGGAGGGAAGAAAGGTGAACCAGAAATGTGGTCTCAGCAGTGATCGCCTCTCCTGGACAGATGCTTGCTGTTTCGAGCTGGGAGCCTTTGCAGGTGAAAAAGCTCACACCTTTGACAGAGCAGTATGAGCAGTAGCAGTTACCTGCCAAAATCTTGTCAGAATGAGTGTGCCTTCCTTGGGCAGTGGGGGATTCAGCTCCATGTGGACCAGATAAGCCATACAGCATACAGGCAGTGTCTGCTGAATACCACAGCCCTGGGGAGGGCATGCTCAGAGTAGCAGACTTCTAAAAGTAGAGGTATGGTTTTGTTTATTGAAACCACACCACTGAAATAACATATGGTTGGTCTGAATGGAGCACATCAGGCATACAATACAAACTAAGGGGACAAAAATTTGCAAAGGCGAATTCTCAAATACTAGATGTGGTCTTAACAAAGGCAGTTTGTACATCCTTAATGCAACTTCTTTATGCATATCAGTTCTTTGATGTAAACAATATCACATCCAGCCACAACAACGTGACAAAGTCCATTCAGTTCTTCCAGGGCTCTGACAAGATTACCAGCCCCAGGATGTCTAAGAAAAGGATGATGCTGAAGTAAAGTGAATTCTCCGCTTAAACACACTGAACAAAATTTATCATTGTGCAGTGGATTTGACTGGCATGCTAAAAAATCCTACTCTGCATGCTTTAGAGAAGAAGTAAGTGAAAGAGAGAAGCTGCTCAAGCCACTGCTTCCCCAGAAAACAGCACAGAGATCTAATTTCAGTTCTCTTCTCCTCAGCAATGAACAGTAGGGGACTCTGCATGGTGGAACTAAAGAACTGGACCTCAGTTGCGTTTTCAGACTTCAGGGATTCCTTCAGCACATGGATCAATCCTTGCTGAGTTGCCCAGGTTGTTACTTCTTTTTGGAGTGCTTTCTCTTTGTTTTTCAGGTTCTTTGATCCAAATCTTCAACTGGTGTAAATGGGTACTGCTCCCTGAGGATGTAGTTTTTAAAGGTGACAGAAAAACTGCTATTTAAAAGCACTGCTTTGTCAGTCTGACTGTGAAAAAGGTAAATAAAAATGGCTGCTGCTTGCAGTACGCAACTGGTTGCCTTAGTAATAAAGTGACATTAGGGTTGAAGGGACCCTATATAGGACAATATCATTACAGAAGTGGAAAGATAACCCTGGCAGAAATGTTCATGGCAATTAGATTGAAAATAGGCATTGACAGAACAATTAACAGGCTCTTTTGCTGCTCTTCAATTATGACTGAACAAGCACAACTCTGGCATTTTATATTGGACTTGCTGAGTAAATTTGCTTTACTCACAATAACAATCTTCTGATCAGGTAAAGCTACTGCCACTTAGGACAGAAAGGAATGCAGGGAATGCAGCCTGGATGGGTTTATCGCAATACCTATAGCAGCTTTAAATTGGAAACTCTTCTGCTTGTCATGGTGCAATCACAGTTCTTACCAGTACTGCAGCAGCATATTTCTCTCCTTTACACATGAAAACATGCATCAAATCATATTTCTAAAAAAAAAAAGAAAAAAAAAAAGTGTAAGGGAGTAAGGTTTTGTTACAATTTCTGGTAGAACTGTTTACTTATTTATGTTATTTGAAGGTACAGCCACTGATTTTTCCTTTGGCATAACCTTTGTCATTTGCTATAGACCTTCTACATGTGCTTAGGCTGTCAGAAGTAGCAATGTTAGATAAATAAATACACTTACAAATCCAGAGAAGACAGGTGAGTGAGGGTAGTAGGATAGTAAAAAACCTGCTTTCTGTGGCCTAGGCTGTTGCAGATTCACCAGGTTCCCACACAGAAAATTTTTAGGAAATTTACATTCCGTGGGAAATGCATAGTCCAAATGGGTGTCCTTAGAGAGATTTGGTTTATCAGTTTAGAGATATGTGAGTGTCAGACTTTTTAATTTTGTCCCCAGCTTTCACTGTTCATAGATTTGCCCTGCCGGAGTCACTGTGTGCCTGTAGCTCCTTCTTCTCTAGTGAGGGTTCCAGCTCTTTCAAAAGCCCCAGTTCCCTTTTTTTTTTTTTTTTTTTTAATTAAAACAGAAAAGTTTCTATCTCCACCTGAAGTCTTGATCTAAAATAACGCCTATAGTGTATTCTGTCAGCATCTCCACTTGGAGTCCTCCCTCTTCTCCTCGTAGTCCAAGTAATTTCTGTGAAGGGTTCCTCCTGGAGCCACCCCATCAGCTCTTTCAGCAGCAGAATTATGTAGCTAACCAGCAAATTGCTTTCAGAGAACTAAAGCTTGCCCTGATCTCTCCTAATGTTGGGAAAAAGGAGAATGCTTTGCTAAGGTCCAAATAATGAGCAAGAAGAGAACAAATGAGGGCAGAGTGACGGAAAGATTCACCTATGCATGTGCGTGTATGGATGGAGATTATAGGACTACGTCAACAGTACTACTACTCTCAAGTGGTGGAGTGCTGCAGACTAACAGCAAACTCAGCACTTCCATATAATGCATTTTTTCTCAAATGCATTTTTTCTCACTTTAGGTTGCAGAAAGTCACCATTTCGAGCAAGTGCCTGATGGACCTTGTACCGGAGTAAACTAACAGGTATTATATAGCCTAATTAAAAAATAAAAGCAACCTTTGCTAATTTTCCCTCTGAGTTATGAATTTTGTTTTCCTTTTCCTTTAGTGCCTCAGTCAAGGGAACTGAAAGTAGTCAAAAGAAAAATTGCATGCAAATAATGCTGACAGAGTTGTAAACACACAGTACAGCTGGGTACCAGTGCAGTTTTCCCTGGCTTAAAGATGCTCTAGAAAGAGATTAAACCTAAGCTGTTCTGAGGCTCTTTCAGTAATCACAATTAAATTTTGTATCAGTTATTCTGATAAAAACATTTTAGTACATAATATTTATACATTTATGCTAAAAATGGTGACCAAAATACAAATTTTCCTAGGCACAGGAGATAGAATCCAAGACTTCTAACTGCTTCTCTGTGTCTTCTGCAGTTGCTATTCATCTTCCTTTTTATTCCTTCAGTTTGGTGAAGTTTATCTTTCTTGGTCCAGACAATACGGAAGAAGAGCGTTCTCCTACCTTGCAGTTCTGTAGCTGGGGGGCTCAGAAGACCTGGAGAGGGTATGTTTGTACTCTATGAAGGTCTTCACATCCTGGACACTTGTGCTCACAGTTTTATTACCAATCTGCAAACTAGAAGAACTAGTGTTCTAGAAAAGACAAAAAATCAAACCCTACACAGAAGAACATAAATTACAGATTGTTGGTGCCTTGTGTCTTGCATCATAGCATTCTTTTAATGTCACATGTTTGCAATTTGGCCTTCTGACTAGAAGCAGTGGCTTCTTCACAGGAGATACAGATCCTTATACCCTTATATAATCAACAGATCCTTTTGGATCCAAACTGAAGTACATCTTGTTTTAATTCATGAATTCCCTTCTGTTCTGTGCAGAATGAATCAAAGCATTTTCCCTAACGGTGAATCTTATATTAGGAGCAAATAATGAAGTACATCTGGGAAGATTTAGCCACCATATGCCTTGGCATAATCTGAATAAATATCAAAAAGCTGTGGGCATTTTGGAATTTATTGGAAATTGTGTGCTTCCATTTGTCCTGGGTTCAGCAGTAGCAGTCATTTTTTTCTCCTTAGTAGCTGGTGCAGTGCTGTGTTTTTAACATTCGGCCTGGGAACAGCACTGGTAACATCCATGTTTTTAGTTACTGCTCAAATGTTTACTCTGACCAAGGACTTCCTGAGCCTCATGCTCTACCAGGGAGGAGGGGAAGCCAGGAGGAAGCAGAGACAGGACACCTGATCCAAACTAACCAAAGAGGTATTCCATACCACAGCACGTCATGCCCACGATGTAAACTGGGAGTTATCTGGAAGGGTTAATGAGCTGCTTGGTCAGCAGGTGGTGAGCAATTGTATTCTCTTCCCTTGATATTTCCCTTATCATTATTATTATTGGTGGTAGCAGCAGTGGTTTATGTTATACCTTAGTTACTGGTCTGTTCTTATCTCAACCTGTGGGAGTTACATTCTTCTGATTCTCCTTCCCATCCCTCTGGGAGCCGGGGTGCAGGAGCAAGTGGGCTATGTGGTTTTGACTTACGGCTTGGCTTAAACCACGACACCATTATACAAAATCAGTACTTCACAGTTTCCTTATTTTATTATAAAGTCCCCTCTAGGCAGGAAGTTTATTTCATAAAAAAGGTATTTGAATAAGTAAAACCGTTGTGCTTTTATTGTGTTAGCTACCCAATTCCTATGTATACAGTGCCTAGAATAAATGATTACAGAAGTAGTCAGAAAAAAAAAAAGTTGAAAATATTAATTTGCTGCTAAAAGTATTTTTAAAAAAATCCAGTAAGAAAATACTAAAGAAAATATCATTTAACAGACATTTCACTATGTGTTATTTAGAAAGATTAACTCCTACACATTTTTTTTATTGCACTATTCCTAACACATAGGAAAATGCATCAACTATTTTAACTTCAGTTGTCATGAAGCTAGTTCTCTAAGGAGCAGGTAACAGCCTTAAAATATCATATTTTAAAATTATCTTCACTTTCTGCTGTTATCCCAGAAATAATATCATGTTAAACCTGGTTTTCAAGCATCCATTAGAATCAGAATGTCTAGTGAGTCATTCTTTCGACATCATGAGAAATATTTGGTTATTCTAATTTGTTGAAATTATAATTATTTGCATATAAAACCCTATTACTAGTAGTTCGGGGAAAAAATGGCATAAGATGTAATAGTGATTTTAGACAGGTTGATTAAACACAGCATTATAGCAGACTCAGTCAGTCAGAGCAATGTTGCAATAGATGGCATTGCTCATAACTCTGTACACAGTAATTTCAGTTTACAGATGGTTTGGTTTTATGAGTCAGGTGACAGCTTTTCAGCAAACCTAATGGATCCCCTGGGGGACACCAGTGAAGCTCATATAGTTTTTTCCCAGTTCTGAAGATTGCTAATTCAGGTAAGATTATACTTGTCTCTGAAAGTGATGATGATACTGTAAGTGCTGATAGTAATAGAGGCAAGAAGAGAAACTCCAGTCATTAAACTGATACCCTAGCTGAGTTTACTACTGTGAGCTATTAAATACCTGCATGACAGGGGCTGTATTAGCTTCACACCAGTTTTTAGGTGCTTTTAATGGAAAAAAAATTCCTCCATAAACTTGCATCTCAAACATTATAATCATAGAATCATTTGGGTTGGAAAAGACCTTTAAGATTGAGTCCAACCATTAACTTAACACTGCCAAGCCCACCACTAAACCATGTCCCTAAGTATTTTTTTCATAGAGCTATGGAACAAAGTGGATCCACACACTCCAAGATCTGTTCTTCCTCTTCTTTTATAGAAGACTTTAGAAGGACCTTAAGACAATCTAGTTCCAGCCATGCTGCTATGGGCAGGGATGTCTCAGCCTAGACCATATTGCCCAAGGCTCTGTCCAGCCTGACCTTGAACACTGCCAGGGATGGAGCATTTACCACTTCTTTGG